>JAQIXQ010002451.1:0-10608 GCA_034700485.1 Pseudosinella alba | reverse complement strand
TGTGGATTTTAGTATCGAGAACCGGTTTTTGGAAATAATGATGGATCCTATCAAGACTATGTAATTCCCATTGTGATATTAACGTAAGCAATATAACTACTACCTTATGGATACCTACTACTATCATAAACGTAGTTAAACATTTCACATCAAGCATATACTCAAGGTGCTTTAATCTATTAGATTTTTTAAAATGCTAATTTATTTTTATAGGGTCATTTTTGAAATTCCGATGTTAATCACGTCGATTCTATTTATAAATGGTATGCATTTTATATGAGAGTATTTTTCATATGGGAATTTCATATCTTTTTGATAAAAATATTACATGATACATTTGGCCTTTTTTAGACCGGAAGCAAGGGACCCTGGATAGGGCTCGAGTTGCTGGTCTCCATTTCAAGGAAGTGATGATCAGTCACTTTTTAACCCAGGGATCCGTCATCATCGGCCAAACTGCCATATGCTCAGTGGTCCTAAAACTTTTCTACAGCTTCCATGTCCAGGGATGCTACTCCCTCTACTTTTTCCTCCTCGTTTTGGGAGGGATTTGTGGAGAAAGTTTGGGACTGTTGTTGGGGGTTATCTTTGAGCATGAGGTGGAGGCCTTGATGGTTGGAATATTTTTGGGACCGATACTGCTCATGTATGAAGGTGTCCTTTGGCCTGTGGAGGGAATGGCTCCCGCGATTCGTACCTTAGCTTATCTTTCACCCACCACCCTAACTGTGGAATCCATACGTTCCGTTATTTACCGAGGGGTTGGCTTCCTTCACGGACATGTTTGGCCTGGAATTGCAATCATGTCAATATGGATCATCGCCTTCTGGATTGTATCCATCTGGCTCTTTATAAGGAAGCAGAAGTAGATTTGGTTGTAGCTTTTCACTCTTTTGTATTATCAATTTAAGTTCTGATATTATAATGCATGGCAATTTATTAAATTGATTATGTTGTCTTGATTACATTTGATTCTTATCATGAGCAAACATAAAAAATACTATAAAAAATCGCCAGTCTCACTTGCTTCCCTTCTCCTGGCTTATCTGTTAACAATAATTCACTAAATTAATATTTAAGCAGCATGTCTTATGTAGCCAACTTCATCGTCTTCAGTTTACGTGTCCATCTATCCATTAACTTCAAACCATGGGCTCGATTCATCTTTAAACATCAGAATTAGATTAGGTTATATTAGATTATTAGATGGTGAAATTACGATTTTAAGTAAATTGGAGATTCTCCCCAATTATAATTATTGCAGGCTATTACATGGCCAACTAAAGCATATCGCTTGGTAAAGAATGAAGGGCAGTGTGGGCATTTCCAAGGAGCGTTTGGTCTCTGCTGGTGCATTACCATCTAAGTTTATTTTTAGAAGGAACGATAAATGCAGATTCGAAATGATATTCCTTATTAAATTTAATTTGGTTAGAATGATGGGATAGTATTCTTACAGATAAGTCTACTTACATGGATTTTGAGGCTGTAGGAGTCACTGAATGGCACCTTACAAATGGTACATAAATGAGACTTGAATTTCCTCCTTATCGTTGTGGAGGGACCACTCCCACTCCCCCCTCCAGGCAAAATATTCCTTGTCACAAGCCTCCCGGATGAGGTCGCCCGACAGGAGTCCTCCAGTTCTGGACTCCACTCTAAAGTTTGGCCATGGACTTTGGTCGCCTTTAAAATTAAAAATGGTTTCCAGATCCCAAACATAATTAGTTTTAATGGAGATATTTCATTTCTAAATATTATGGGGTATAGACAGTCGGACTTAATTTTTATGATTCCTTCTAACATGAACTTCGAGGGCGGCCCAACGGTCAACTCGTTTTCCGCAAGTTGGGCAGGAGAATCCTTTCTCTCCTGGGGATAGATTGTGATATCTAGTCTCCTTCAAATTTATTTAGAATCCTCATAAAAATTCAGCTAACTATTTCAGTGATTGTGGAGTTAATATTTACAAGAGAGTGCTTGTAGTTGGTCCACTTACATGTTTTCTCAAATGTGTGAAGGATGTGAAGAAGGATGGGCACTTACTGCACTTAAATGCCCGGTTGGACTCCGTATGTACTATCATCTAAAAAAATTAGCAATTGGCCATTGAGCACTATATTTGTAGTTATCTTACAAGTCAAGTCACGTCTTCAAATTAAAATAAATCAAGCCATACATGACTGTCCATATACTGGTGAGAATATGGCTTCCCGCAAACTCCACAGGGGTACTTGGTTGTGGGCACCTTCTTGGTCACTTTCTTGGTCACTCCTCCCGACTTGCGTCCATGTAGGCGATTCGTCTGAAAATCATTTAGAATATTGTCAACAGGAATTCATCAGTTATTTTTAAATTTTAATGTGACATAGCTTAAGTGTGAATTGGCCAAGGCTCACATGTAATCCCAACTGGCTGCTGCCGCTGAAAAAGGAGGGACATTCGGGGCACTTGAAACTCTTTCCAGTATCCTCATGGACTCTTTTTACCTGTCATATACATAATTATTAGTTAGGAATAAGAATACCGAAAAGATTGAAATTAATTAGAACATTAGGTTTCTCATTTCATTAGCATCCAACTCACATGCAGCTTTAGTCCCCAAAGATCACGAAAGGTAATTTTGCAAATTCTACAGGTCCGTTCAGAAGTATGACTTGACCTGTGACCCCGTCTTTTTTTCTTACGATTAGCAAGATCCTGACTAAACTTGGTATTATACTCCATTTTCACGACGACACCGGATGCGGATGTTCCAACTTGATCAACTGTAGCTGTGCTCTCTTCGGTTGGAATGAAAGGCTTATCGGAATCACTGCAATAGGAACCTTTTTCTTGTTGTCCTCCCCAAAATGCGTCATCCTCAGCATCGACATCATCATCCACCTTCCCCAGCACAAGATCCATCTCCACCATAATAAGCCCATCAACAGAACCTGATTGCGGATTAATATCTCCTTTGAGGATCTTCCGAAACTTCACCTTTTCTTCCTCAATTTCCCGTCTCTTCAAACGCTTCACTTTAATCCGGGGTGAAATATTCACAAGCTTCTCATTACCTGAAATAATTTTTCAACGGCATCGTTATTTACTTAGAACTTTACTGGACATTTTGATTAATTAGTTAACGGCAGTGACTAACAATTATCCTATAAGTGATACTTACACTTGTCTAATGTCTCATTCCTCAGTGACTCCACAATTTGAAGCATTTCATTCGAGTTAATCAACTCGGGCATGTTCTCTTCCTTCACTTCCGCTTTGGTCAACTTTCCTTTAATCCCCTCCAAGCAGGATGTGATCTCCATTTGAACCTTTTCCAGTCGTTTGCAAAGTACCGAAATGTTCCCAGCTAAATTAGCACAGTCTTCACATAGTGTCGCCTTCAATCTCGACCTGATTACCCTGGCCAACAAATGAGTGGGTATTGACCCTGTTTGATTGAACACTTTGCTCATGTCCAGTTTTAAATAACGGACTAAAGACTCAAGTGAACAGGGAGATGATGGGTTCGGCATGGAGCATTCGGCAAATGAGTCTAACCCGTATTTAATTTCGCCCGGAATTAAATCCAGACAGAGAAAGCAGTAGCCTTTCGAATCCACAATAAAATCCTTTGTTTCCTTTCTCGTCATGTCTGCAACTTTCTTATTCGCCTAGATTTTAAAAAAAACTAACTAGACTAAACCTTATTAATTGTAAGCGTTAGGATTTATAATTTTAGTAATGCTTCTGAACACATGTTCAGTCTCATGTAGTCTTGTATTTTGACTTTTGTCAAGCAAACATATCCCACAGATGGGTATATCCAGCCAATGTTCATAAAGATTTCAGGAATATCAACAGGGCAAATGAATAGAATGAAAAAGCATCCCAAAGTGTTCAAGCCTGCTCACCTTGTTACTTGCTATGCTATTCTATTTGCTGGTTTATGCATCGGAAGCTCAGTCCCAGTAAAATGAAAAAAAAAACAGGCACGTGTATTTACCATTACCATAATTTGTTTCTGGGTGAAGTGGAAGTCGATGCTAAATGCAAACTTGAACCCTAAACTAATAGCAGTCATATATTCATTACTACACATTTTTGAGTTTGTCGCAACAATGCATTACTTAATAGTCTCCTCTACGATATTAGTTCATTTCTCCGTCTGTGCATATCCTATGCTATGTACATATTTCATTTAAAAATGCAATAATGTTAATGTACATTAGGAGTTTGGGCCGTTCGGTTCTCTGAATATTACAGAATAATGTGTAAAGTGCATAAGGGGAATATAGATATTTGTTTTGGTTATTAAATTAACATTTCGTTAATTTCGTAAATAAACTGATTAATGCTGAATCATATTCAACCAGGGTATAATGGTCATATTATTACTATTACCAGGAGAAACAAGGAGCGCGTAACAATATTCTCCATCCAAAATACCGTGCATTCTGCTATGCTACTCCTTGTTCCTACCTATTGCTAACTTTCTACTTAAATCACAACAAAAAATTATTTTTTTTCTGAATTGTGCTCAAAACGCATGGGGGAAACGGTATATCGGGAATTTGGTTATTGATCTCATGGGATTTAAAAATTAATGGCGACATTATTTCAATATTTTATTTACTCTGCAGAATTTGATTAGGGTAATTTAAAGCCGACCATCGAATTTGTTTACCAGTTACCTATTGTGCAATATTGGCTCTGTTTATTTATCTGAGGCTAAATGTTCAACTTAGTTTAAGTGGCTAAGATGGCTCCATCAAATAAAGCCAAGAGGAGCACTTGTCCCATTTGTTTCAAATCATTTGAAATATATTATCTAAAAGATCACATGGCGTTGCACAGTGATCTACGAGCCCATAATTGTGACACCTGTGGAAAGACATTCAAAGTGAAAACAGACCTGCGCAGACACCAATTGATTCATTTTGGCGAAAAGAAGTTCACATGTGAATTTTGCAACAAGGGATTTGTTCGAAAGGACGTATACAATGAGCACATTCTCCGACATACTGTCACAGAAAGAAACTTCAAGTGCACGAGTTGCGATGCTGCTTTCAAGGGAAGGAATTCACTAACAAGCCACATAAGATATAAACACGCACTTGGGAATAGTGGGAATCGGCAATGCCCATTTTGCGAGAGGAATGATTTTGTATCTACCCTAACTTTGCACCTTCACCTTTTGACCCATATTAGGGAACGCCCTCACCTCTGCAAATTCTGCCCATATGAATTCCGTACAAAAAGATCTCTCAAAGTTCATTTAGAGAGGCATAACCCAAATAGACAGAGGGACTTCCACTGTGATCTCTGCTCCAGCAGATTTTTCACCAAGGCTTCTCTTTCATTACATATTTCTACTCATTTGAATGAGAAAGCTAATGTTTGTGACAGTTGCGGGAAATCGTTCCGGACATGGACAGAGTTAAAAATACATCAGATTGTACACTCCTTGGAGAGACCTTTCTGCTGCCAGGAATGTGGAAAGACATTCAAGTCCAACGTTGTTTTAAAGAGCCACATGGAATTACACGAATATATTCAATATTCCTGCCCAATTTGTTCAAAACAGTTTTATCAGCGAGTGGGTTTGATCACACACATCAAAGGAGTTCATACAAGCGAGAGAGCTTATAAATGCGGGATTTGCCAAAAGGACTTCAACAGTTTAGGGAATTCGAAAAGACACGAACGAGTTCATCACAAGGAAAATAAGTTCACTTGCGAATTATGCGGAAAGGCTTTGACAACTGGCAAAGAACTCCAAATCCATATGCGGGGACATGCAGGAGGGAAAACCCACACCTGCGTAATCTGCGGGAAGGATTTAGCGAGTAAGAAGCAGTTAACGGTGCATATTCGTACCCACACTCTCGAGAGGCCATATTGGTGCAAATATTGCGACAGCCACTTTTCACAGACTGGCTCCAGAAACATACATGAGAGGAAGCAGCACATCAATTCAATAAAGTAACAATTAATTAATAATGCTCAACAGAAGTTAGTGAACCGTTATTTCAATCGTTATATACCAGGTTTCATAGTTGGTTGACTTTGACGGACTTCGTATGTTTTTTATATTTTGTATGTATGCATTTTCCTATTCTAAATGAAGGACTATAAAATAAATACTTTTGTTTTTTATGTGTACGATACTTTTAAAATACCTACATATTTTTAATTCATATATTTTGGGTAAAAAACTATGCTGTTATGTCCATTAAATGATAAATTCCTGGATGGGAACCAGGACAGCCCAATGATAAACACTTGAAGGAAGCTTGGTGGAATCCAGTTGGATATTCCCGTTGACTGTCACGGTTCTGACATTGTCATCTCCAAGTAGTCAAATGATTGAAATTCTCTTTTGAGCCATTTCCGGGTAGCCAAATGAAAATGTCAACATTAAAATTCAGTGACATATTGTTGGGGCAGAATGTGCATACGATGCGCGACGGATGTGAGATCTATCATTCAAATCTCTAGTCTTAATGATTCTATTTTATGGAATTCGGAGTGCTACGACAATACATTATCATTTTCAACCAATATTGTCGTACTTAAAGTAATGGTGACAGAGAGTTGGGTGAATGAAGTGGAAGCTTTACTTTCACTGGGACAGGTTGTTTTTATCCATTTGCTCTATCCTATCATTAATTGGTTCTTTTTCCCGTTTCTCACAACTTTTGGTGTCTTTGTGAGTCTCTTCTCAAGAACTTCATACCGGGCTCGATGATTCTCCTTAAAACATCCGTCAGAATTAGATTAGGATATGTAGATTTTATTTCTTGATCGTATATGCAAACCCAATTATAATTATCCCAGCTTACATGGCGAACTAACTGTAACACATAATATAAGAAATTCAATGCTTTTTTCCTCCAAGTTATGTTTTTCATGCTTTTTCTATACAAATTATGCTTTTTAAGCTTCCCGGAAATTAATAGTCTGTACATATTCAGCTTGTTACATTTTCTCAATAATTTCTGTCCAATTTACTTGTTTTCATGCATTTCTCATGCATAAGCTTCAATGAGCGGGAAGCACTACATGCAGACACAGACAGACATAACGGACATGGTTTGTCTTCTTCAGCATCCATCCAACATTTCTGTTCTGACATAGGAAATATTTTGTAATTTTTGCATTTTTTTAACCTTTGGAATAAAACTCTAATTTTGTTATTTTTTAACTATAAACAGATTAAGTAATTCTAATTGTCTAATTTTAACTATGAGTAGAATAATTAACTGCATGTGTAATTTTAATCCTATTATCAACAGTTAATTTAAATTATGAACATAGCAATCAACTTTACTCATGTTATCTTTATCATTCGTAAATAATAAATGTGCAGTTGACACGTATTTTGTAATTTTTCATTCATACCTAAAAAGTATGTTTATTTACGGACTCCGTTTGATTTATAAGCTTAATTGACATCGCTGCTATTCTCACTCTGATTTTGGGATTTTAAAGTAAATATGCTTTTACCAATTGTAATTAACATATTTTGAAAGATGAAGCTTTTAAGTCCATGAAATGACAAATTCCTGGGTGGGATCCAGAGCCAGCCCAATAATAAGTACTTCTCCGGAAGGAAGCTTGGTGAAATCCAAGTGGGAGTTACCGTTGACGGTCACGGTGTTCACATTGCCCTCACCAAGAAGCCTGATGGTTGAAATTCTCTTCTGCGCCATTTCCGGGTATCCATTTCTATCCACGCTGGAGCTAAGTGTCTTACCTTGGACGCTGAACCGGGCGAGGTAATACTGACCACTCTGGATGGTCCCGATGGAATCGCCATAGAAGAGCTCACCTTGAGCCTCGCCATCATCATCAAGCGCGACGATAAGACCGAATGGATTATTTCTGGAGATTTCGGTATTAACCGCTGGCTCCTGTGTGGGGATCACATTCCCTCCTGCGACATGGACGTTGACAGCGTCCATGGGAGTGCTGAGGGTCGCAGTATCTCCCCGAGTGGACTGCTCCTCTCCAGTGAAATAATTATAGAAGCGGTTATTTGGGAAGTAGGCGTCAACCGAAAGAACATTCTCTTCCAATGCAGCGGAAATGAGCAGGCCACTGCCCCACATGAACTGCTTGTCAATGTCCCTGGCGGCGGGGTCAGTGGGGTAATTATGCCACCGGGCACGGGCAACTGTTCCCCCGATGGCTTCAGACTGATAGAAAAGTGTGTAGAGATATGGGAGGAGTGTATAGCGGACAAGCTGGGCCTTCCTTGTGGAATTTTTATGGATATTTTTCTTTCTTTTATGTATGGTTTATGGATTTCGAACTGTTTCAATTGTGATTATAAATAGGTTCCCATACAGTCAGTGGATGAGGCTCTTGAGCAGGTCCACAAGGGTAATCTTTGGGGCTATTACACCTTCCCCCAAAATTATTCTCAACATTTACTGGATTTCATAACTAAGCATAAATTTGCAGAAAATGATACGTTGGAAGGTTCTCGTATTAGTTTAAGGCTGGATATGTCACGTACGAAAAGATATCTAGTCACATATTTGGGAAATTAGGTCGCATAATATGCTGGTCTCAAGAAGGTCATGTTGCTGTATGCGTTTTTATGGAATATATTACAGATTATCTGGGTGCAGCCTTTGCCATCCGTGATTCATTTCAGGCTTATGAGAATTTTGCAATTAACATGGCTAAATCTTGTGGAATGAATCCGAAGGAGTTTTCCCTCCCACTACAGGTAAGAAAAATGACCACAATTTAAAATAAATATTACAGGTTACTTTTGCATAGTATATTATGTAGCACGTTGACTTGGCGGAACAAATCTTTATGAGCGCTGTTTACTTTTTTATTGGCTCAGTTTGTAGTTTTAATTTTGCTAAGAAATTCCCAAACTTGTCTACTATCTAATCTTCATTCCTATTTACTAACATGTGGATTTTAGTATCGAGAACCGGTTTTTGGAAATAATGATGGATCCTATCAAGACTATGTAATTCCCATTGTGATCCTAACGTAAGCATTAACCTTACGGATACCTACTACTATCATAAACGTAGTTATCAAGCATATACTCAAGGTGCTTTGCTAATTTATATTTTTATTGCATCCACGTTTATAGGGTCATTTTTGAAATTCCGATGTTAATCACGTCGATTCTATTTATAAATGGTATGGATTTTATAAGAGAGTATTTTTTCATATGGGAATTTCATACCTTTTTGATAAAAATATTACATGATACATTTGGCCTATTTTTTTAGACCGGAAGCAAGGAACCCTGGACAGGGCTCGCGTTGCTGGTCTCCATTTCAAGGAAGTGATGATCAGTCACTTTTTAACCCAGGGATCCGTCATCATCGGCCAAACTGCGATATGCTCAGTGGTCCTCAAACTTTTCTACAGTTTCCATGTCCAGGGATGCTACTCCCTTTACTTTTTCCTCCTCGTTTTGGAAGGGATTTGCGGGGAAAGTTTGGGTCTTTTGTTGGGATTTATCTTCGAACACGAAGTGGAGGCCTTAATGGTCGGCATATTTTTAGGACCGATTCTCCTCATGTACGAAGGAGTCCTTTGGCCGGTGGAAGGAATGGCTCCTGCGATCCGTACCCTCGCCTATCTTTCACCGACCACCCTAACTGTAGAATCCATTCGTTCCGTTATTTACCGAGGGGTTGGCTTCCTTCACGGACATGTTTGGCCTGGAATTGCAGTCATGTTAATATGGATCATCGCCTTCTGGGTAGTATCCATTATCCATCTGGCTCTTTATAAGGAAGCAAAAGTAGTTTTTTTTAAAGCATATTATGACTTTTTACTATTATCAATTTAATTTCTTGAAGGATTTTTTTATTCACTCACGATAATAACAATCCTTTTCTTAACTTTTGATAATTTACTTTAATATTTGATAAAATAACATGTTATACATTTTTTTACCGGCAAACAAAGGGATGATTAAAAAAATACAAGAGACACAATACGGATGATGAAGAGTAATATAAATATTCACTTTATCTTTCTAATTTAAAAAAAAGCAAACTAGTCTCTCTCGGCAACATTTAGGAAGTAAGCTATAATAATTGAGTCCTGTTTAAGCAGCATGTCTTATATAGCCAACTACATCTTCTTCTTTCTATATCTCTCTCTTTTCAAGAACTTCATACCATGAGCTCGATTCTCCTTAAAACATCAAAATTAGATTAGGATACATGAACTTAATTTATTGATTTTAAATGCATAATATACGATTTAGGCAAATTAGATAGTCTTCCCAATTTTAATTATAACTATTGCAAGCTTACATGGCCAACTAGGGCATATCGCTTGGTAAAGAAGGAAGGGCAGCGTGTGCATTTCCAAGGAGCGTTTGGTCGCTGCTTGTGTATCCTCATCTAAATTTATTTGTGAAGGAACGATAAATCCAGATTAGAAATAATATTCTTAATTTAACTTAATTTGGTTCGAATGGTTGAATATGATACTTAAGGATACTTACGTGGATTTTAAGGTAGTAGGAGTCACTGAATGGCACCTTACAAATGGTCAGGGTTCGGTAATTGAGAAAAAAAGTTAATTGAATTAACAATTAACAATTAACGTAAAAAAATCTCATTAATTCAA
>JAQIXQ010002450.1:0-10611 GCA_034700485.1 Pseudosinella alba | reverse complement strand
CAAACATTCCAGGGATTTAAATATTAACTAAATTCATTACGGTAAACCATCCATGGGAGTGACAAAATACCGGGAATTTCTAGAACCCTTGCTTTATCATCATCATTACGGATGATCTTCAAAAATTGCCACTTTCTTTCTCAGCCTTGGCGACATTTACAAAACCGACGTTCGCAGTTATATGCTAATAAGCTTCACATTACACATTTTTGCAAATTTTAAATAATTACGTTTAATAATAGTTAGATTAAGGATCCAACCGGTTTTCATATAACACCACCAATGTGATTACTAACAAGTGGAACAAAAATCTAATTGAGGAGAAATGTTATTACATTTAACTTTCTCTTAAATTCAATCATTTTTGTAGCCCGACTTACTAGAATACTATCGTAATTCTCTTATTCCTGTCACCAGTATTGATAAAATTCAGGTAGTAGAATCACATCTATTTTTTTGTAAAAACGAAACGCAAACATTTGAGGCATGCACTTGCATTTACAAGAACAATGCCAATGTATTTGGTTTTACAAGGGAAAAGCTCTTCAAATTACAAATCCAAATCCAAATCCAATGCAAAGAAAGATTTGCGATCGGAGAAACAGATTTGCCTAAAAAAATCTTCTTGAATATAATGTCCCAGATACACACCCGGAGACCTTCCCGCATTAACTCTGGCTGCATTAGCATTTCATAATGTTTTTCTGTTCATACTACTAGTATTCTGACAACATGATCTTTAACTGCCATAAGTGGAAAGCAAAAATGATTTTTCATATCACTTACTAACATACTTAGTAAATTTCCATTTTGCTCGACTCACTTTCAAAGTTTTGTACCTAGAAATGAACAAGAATTTCATGCATACAAAAACTGGAAATGCACTAAATGGCAGTTAAAATAAGGCCCGACGGGCTGAAACGAAACAACGCACGGCACGGGAGGTGCTGCCTGTGAGTCAACTAACAAGGGACATCATGACACTGCAACCCTCCGAATGGGCTGATAATTGGCACAGTGGTACATTTTACAGGTGAATAGAGATTACCGGTCTCATTTTTTCGGAATGGGCCCTTTTTACTTTACCCCAGGGGGAAATGTGG
Source organism: Pseudosinella alba (assembly GCA_034700485.1). NCBI lineage: Eukaryota > Metazoa > Arthropoda > Collembola > Entomobryomorpha > Entomobryidae > Pseudosinella > Pseudosinella alba. The sequence goes on along the minus strand of JAQIXQ010002450.1, from coordinate 9,508 downwards.
ATTTGGGGCTGAATTCAAATGCCAAAACGACTACTTTTATTGGTTAAATCACCGTTTTGGGGCTAGAGTTGGTTTTTTCCAAAACGGATTTCAGATTCGTAATCTACGCCCCAAAATTAGTATAAATGGACACCTTGGTCGGTACTTTGTGAAAACATAATTTTCCCCTCAAATCCACATTTCCCCCCTGGGCCCCAAGGCCTGGGGTAAAGTAAAAGGGCTCATTCCGACCAAATGAGACCGGCAATCTCTATTCTTCTTTAAAATGTACCACTGTCCCAATTTTCAGCCCATTCGGATCGTTGCAGTGTCATGATGTCCCTTGTAAGCCCAAGTTTGGTCATTGGGCATCCAGACTTAAGCCCAGGTTCAAAGAGTCAATCACCGGAATAGTTAAGTAAGCCACCAGAATAATGTCTCCGGTAGACTTGAACCATTCAACCACAAAGAGGTTCGAAGTAGCCTAAGGTCCAAGAAGGCACTGGAGCACCTTCCACTGGCTACTTATCTTCCGCACGAAATTCATTGTATACAAATTATTGACGAACAGGTGTGGGGAATACAACTGCGCAAGTCAGACATAAAAAAACATAATGGCGAACAAGAAAATGATTGCGTCAAGATAATTACTTTGCGATGCCAACCATGCAGCATTCCAAAATTTGTATCCGTGAAAAGGGCTATTAAGCATAGTATAAAGACACACGACATATTCCTTTCAGCATCAATTTTCTTGTAACAATTGTGAAATTTGTCTCCACTGCGACAGTAAATTTGACTGCATTCGATCCAATTATTCACATGTTGAAAGGGAGCATTATATTACAAATATATACATTGGCATCTTCCACATGAAATGCATGGGACAAATTAATGACGAACAAGAATGCGCAATACAACTACGCAAATACTTACGATTAGATGGATTGGAGATGAGGTTAATGCAGACTCTACATCAGGGGGGAGATAATGGAAAGACGATCAATGCCATACCAAGAGACAGGGGTGAAGGTGCACACCCGTTTCAGAGGTGAGAATAGGAGCGGATAATGGAGCAAAAAATACATATTTATTTAGAATATTGAAATGGAATTTTGTTAACGTAGTCACAAGCTAAAGCAACATAAAAAACACTCATTAGCCACAGTAGTCACATGATAATAACTCGCACATTTTTTTAATGGAATCGTCTTGACGACGTACCTGACGTACGCATCGGTTGTAAGCCACCTGGAGCATGGTACCGTTGGGGCAATACTGACGCAAAAAGGATAAGGCCTTAGTGAATTGATTTATATCATGGGATGTACAGCGTTGGAAACTGGTTGGAATCTTTATGACAGTGGTGATTGAGTGGCAACTAGCTCCATCCTTGAAATGGTATAAAGTGATATTGTTTAACTTACCCACTGAGTCTGTTTGTATCCAAATAGTAAGTGCTAAAACGGGCTAACCGACCTTTTTTGGGGAGGCCCATAAATTCCTGAAGTTTATTGTTTAACTCTTGTTCAATTCCTATACAAAAGTACATTTCCGGGTGCCCGAGTGAGTTATCAAGACAGTAACCCTCAAAGTAACGAAACTCCCCCTTGGAGTAAACTACGAGGGCCATATGGCAGCTGTGTTTGATTGTGGGGAAACGCCCTTCCTCCACGGCAATCTCCATGGCAGTCCGAGTTTTCATGGCTACGTTAAGTTGGAGTGGAGAATACTTGCGGAACACAATGGAAAAAAAGACATAGTCCGCTTGCTGACACAACCTTCGGACAGGTTCCTGGATATTCGATAATAATAATGATGAGGATAATAATAATAAATTAAGCAAGTGGAATCATTAAAAAATATGCGCAGTTCCCATTCCCATTTATTAACATGGGCAAAAAGCATAGACCGTTCCCACACCCACCCCTCAACCCTTTACCATTTGCGTAAATTGCGAATTCGCAAAATCTACCCAAATAGCCCACAGCATACTATAATAGTTCCTTTACATTCACTACTATACTAGCTTCAGGGAATGGGACTTTCCTGTATAAGACCCAAAACGTGTTTAAACAAACAACTGTGTTGGAAATGGTAACAAATCCTCATGTAGTGTTCTTTAATATAGCCCATCGTCAATATAAGGGCAAAAGTTTAAACGCAAAATGCAAAAAAAAACTCCGTTTAAACGCAGTCGTGCTATGGTGGGGATACATTCACCCACCACATGGAAATTCGACTATAATGACACTTCTAATCTTGGATAGAAAGGATAAAAACAAAAAGGAAAACTGACAACTGTTTTTTGATCGTGATAAATCTTATGAGATAACTGATTATGACCGTTCAGATTACATTCATACGGCCATTTGTAGTGAAAGCTAAAAACAGTAAAAACATGTCCCGACGACGGAAAGGAAATAACTACCTCTCCGAATGTAACATGTATATTTTGTGGTCATATCATCATAACACGCAGGTTTCCTTTCATCATCCACATTTTGTCAATTGTCAGTCATATATCGCTCATACTTATTTATGTTTTTAATCTTAAGAAATATTATTATCTTGGCGCGTTGCAGGTAAGATAAACAGTTGCAATTGATTAGCAAAGTTACAACTCGTTCCCAGCTCTGTAGCAAATTTTATAATTTAAAATTAAAAATTAGTTCAGATGCACAGTGCGGTGTCGGTGAGAACGGTGAAATCTTGTCCGAGCCGTGCCCACGCGAAAAGACATGCAATGTAAAGATTCCATCGGGCTATACACGGCCACGGGTCGTCAAAGGAAAAATGACGCTGATCTATCGGCAATCTTTTGAGATTAGTTTGCAAATTACCTACAAGTGTCACTTATATTAGTAAATATCGTTAGGGTGGAGAGTGCATACTTTGATCCTTATCCGACATAAAAAAAAGTCAACCGGTGGGATCCAGGCAAATTCCATGCCAAAGATATCAATTCGAATCTGGAAATATTTTTGTCACTTTCCCTCGACGGAATTTTTTATAAGGATGTGATCGTACTGATCGACTTTTACTGTGACGGAGTATTTAATTAGGCTATTCCCAACCAAGTAGGGTCCTTTTATTACCACCTATGAGCGTCTGTGGTTGTACTAAATTTGATTGCAGAGAAATGTTATTACATTTAACTTTATCTGCAACAAAACTATGACCATTCGCTCAAATTACTAAACGCTGTGATTGTGAGCTGCCTCCGACTCTGCAATTCTGTACCCCCTGTGTCTTTATGTTTTTTTTAGTATAAAACGTTAAAATAACCACAAAATCCCACATTTCCTACTCTCTCCAAACTGAATACTGACAATGGGTGCCCAGAGAATCTACTGTTCCTTACAGGAATATTAGAAAATGTTTCTGCATGGAAGTGATGATCCGCTTAACAAAATATTTTAGCTATCAGATAGCTTAGGTTAGCCTTATTGTTAGCACATACTAATCAAGAGTTAACTAGGTTAGTAGACACGATGGTGTATGGGTTCATATTAAGCTAGTGTAAGCATAAGATAATTCCTTCACTTATGTTAGGACCAGATACACTAACTGAGGAATAACGCGGTTTGACTCTTAAATTGAAGGAAAGAAATAATGAATTGATTATTATTCCGACTGAAATTTCGACTTTCCCTATGACTTAAAGCCGGTCAAATCAGCAGCATTACACAGAATTGTCAATCATGGCAGTTCTATAAATTCGCCTTTGTTGTGGGGAGAAGTTTGACAGCATGTCCCAGCTAGCACACCACCTTAGGTTGACATTTGAAAGGATTAAGTGTACGTTTTTTTTCGCTGTGAGATGGACTCCATAGCTTCGTGGTACGCGCACTATGAGCACCACTGTAAATGTGCAAATTGTGGTATGATATTTAGGAGGAGGAGCTTAAACAAGCACGAGGTTAAATATATTGTTGATGGTTATGTAATATGCCAACTATGTTAGCAGCCCTTTGTCACTGGCACTACTTAACAACTTGGCCTGGCCTTCTCCCATAACCCTACCATAGAATTAGAAGGCGTGAATGGATTTGGTAAATATGTTGGGAACGCGATTCTCCTATTTTCCCAGTTAACTAATCGCTCTTTTAACATTTTTGCCACTTCTGACAACATTGGAGACTATCCAGGCTCCGAGCGCCTCCATATTCATACGGATACCAATCCTCCCTTCGTCCATATCGAAAGTACTTTACAGAACGAAATGTTCTCAAGGAATATGTCGATAAATTTTTAAAAGCTGGCATTATCGAAGAATTCACTTCAGATTATGCGAGTCCTGTCCTAATAGTTAGGAAACGTGACGATTGATACCGTATTGTGATTGATTACCGTTTTCTTAATGAAAGAATGACCGGTCAACAATTCCCCATGCCAAGTGTATGGTGATTTGTTCTCGTCCTTATATGGTGCTAATTTTTTCAGCAAGGTGGACGTATCAAATCCCTAGTATAATTTTCGTGTAGCAGAGGAGAATAAGCATAAAACATCATTCATAACACAGGATGATATTCACCAATTCATTCGTGTACCCCAGGGTTTAAAAAATTCACCAAGTTTCTTTAATCGTATACTTAGAAAGATATTTAATTCATTAGCTTTTAAATCAAAACAGTATTAATAAGAATCATTGATAAGAACAGTATTGGATTATGCATCCGATATTGAGGCATCGGAATGTGAGAATACTGGACAAATACCAAATATCTAGTACGATTGTGTCTAAACCGCCCACGAACTAATTCCACTACTGGCGAGTTTAACTTCACACAATAGTTTTATACACACAAAGTCTTTGAAGGACTTTATTTCATAATACGACTTTCTTCATTCTAACATGATCCTGAACAGGAATTTGGGCAATTCCTTTCGTGTTGTTTTTATTTAATATCAAAATAGAAAAGTTGATCCTAGAAGCCCACACGACTTCAAATGTTTGCGTAATACGCGGTGGTTTTAACGTATTGTTGCTCTCCTTTTCTTTAATAATTTTCTCTTGACAGAGCTATATTATGGTGGAAACTACGTAAGTTTACCCAACTGAAATGACACTACATCGATCACATCTTGGAAGGCACCCATCGTCATGATACTCAAGCACATTTAATTTACATTTATCCATATTAATGAAGTAAATGAAATTGAAATTCGCCCGACCGGGAACTTGAGCTTTGGGTGGCACTTATTGGATTGCCTTTTGTAACGTTATTCATAATTTAGGTAGAAATTAGGCATCTGAATAACTTACAACTTTATTAAATTAGGAACGTGATCATGGGACATGACTCGTTCATCAACAACAAATACATATTATGGTAATGGGTAATAAATAATATAGGGATATTTGGGTGTTGGCACAATTTAATAAAGTAAGTAATTTTAGCAAGGACTGTATGTAGCTTGATAAAATGATATGAAAAAAGGTCGTAATCATGATCATTGCATGACATGAGACGACATTGCAAAAAGCAACTTTCCAAGGACAAAGCTGACATTGATTGACGATCCTTTGTGAGGAAATCATTGTAGGTTGTAAGGTACCAATTCACTGTGTGATGAAGGTACAGGATATGAATTGTTAATTAAGATAACTTAAGTAACATTATCAATGTATTTTTAGATGTAAGCTTTTCATATAAAAAGGATGATCAAATTGAAATAAAATATGAGATTCTATCCAATCCTCCTCCTGCTCACATACTGGCTTCATTGTGGGCACATAGAAAAGGGCTACACTTTTTGCAAATCTAGACCGACCATTCCAATGATATCTCTCAAAAGTATTGCGTTGCATATTAAAAACATGTACCAGCAAGGGCCGAACACGGGAATGAAGACTGGGTCATCTGGCCACGACGGTCATCGACAACGACCGGGAGCCTGTTCATTGTTTTTACTGCATATTATATTAATACCAGGAATCCCACATATTTTCTAATTTTGCACTGAGATCATATTTGGTATTACTTATACAGATATTTCCCCATATTGATTGTGGTAGGAGGAGGAGAAGGATATGGAATACGGAACTCAAGAGATATCAAGATTATTGGGTATAGCATGGTGGTCGTCAATATTAAAAACTAAATTGTCGTTCAAGAGACTATAACGAATGATACCGTTTTGGAGAGACTCGTACAGTACATTGCAATGAGGTCCAATCATATCTTAGAGTGGCAGAGGGAGAATGCGCTTTGCCTTGTCCTCAGCAAGGAGGATGAGGAGAGGAAAATTAATACAAATACATGTGAATTTGAATGGCTGACCCTTGTGAATCCGGCAGTCATTCATCATGACGTTGATGCTCCCACTCAAATTCTATGCAACGTTTGTAACCTCTTGTAACGAAATATGAAATGCAGCTATTTTCAGCCGGCATCCCTTTCATGTGATGTCCGACACGAACATTATAATTATTTAAATATTCCCTCCTGTCTATATCTAACAGCGAAAACAATCCATGAGCCACATAGGCTTACATTTTCTCCCTCCCCCTCACTTTTTTCAAAAACAAAATCTCGGATGAATGAATGATTATACACCAAAACATGATTATATAATGAACTGAATTCAATCACTATATTGATTGTAAATGTGATTCGGATGAATATTGTTTGCGTAACTTTTCCTCGAAATCATTTTTTTTGCAGTTCATGGTCACTTTAGAAATTGTATTTTGGTTTCAATAATTTGACCGTTGTGCCCTCTTTAATTTTGTCAATAATGTACATTGGCAATCTATATTTAATACAATTGAGGATAAAGTTACTTTTTTATTAATATTGTAATTTTCATACGTATTCCTTCCAGGAATACGCCCAAAAATATGTGCCCAACGGAGACAAATCTTCTCCCTTCTCCATAGACATGTACCTTGTTCTTATCACCTTTCCATTCTTCCTTTAGAACTATTATTGATATCCAAGCCATGCCCCATGCCATTGGATTTTATTACATGTCAAATGCATAGGTAAATTTATAAATAACCCAAACATCCTCCTCTAAGGTAATTTTGAGGTGGCCATCCCAATATGAAAGAATCGATTTTTGTTAGTGTCGGGACGACTCGTGAAGAAGCAAAGAATTCAAATTAAACATGAATAGTGGACAAGCAGTGGGCAGTGGACTTTATGAATTCCCTACGATTCTATTAAAAACGATCCTCTCGTCTACATTGTCAAGAGCATCATAGTTTATTGATCGACACCACTGTCATGTTCCATTTAATTAGCGGGTTTCTTTTAAAGAATGTCGACATGGCCAACATACATGTCCGTATTCAGCGGCAGGTTAAGCTCATTGAAAGCTTGTCAAAAGGCTCCGACATTTTAAAATACTATCATCAGACTCTATTCTAAGTTGCCTTTTCTGTGGAAAACGACACAATACGGCAATTGATGAATTGGTAAATTGGTAAATGTATGAGCACTTGCCCATACAGTGTATTCCCTCACGAACATGCAGAGATAGTGCAGGATTCAAAAGAATGCATCAATGAATCAGATCAATGTGTAAATATTGAGTCCTCCTCACATGCATAGCAACTGCATAGCAAAAAAAGGGTAACTCTAGTTGATTTAAAATGCCACAAATGGCCACCCAATTTAAAATGTAACAAAAGTTTCGAGTTGCATGCTGATGCGGTAAAGCATTATGCCGAGGTGCACAAAGACATTGCAAATTGTGTAGAGTGTGGAGCAGCAGATTTTAAATTCCCAAGAGATTAAGGTGAGTATCAGACAAGTTAATTTGTCCAGTATGTGACGAAATTAGTACAGCCATCACAACATGGTATCATCATGTAGAAATGCATTTTACGTGTATTCATTGTGACATGGTTTGCAGACCTCATATTAAACAGTTTCATGAAATATCATGCCCCACTCTCTTATTTGAACAATCGTTAATGCCTAAAAAGCAGGTTCGGTCAAGCTGGCCCGACCTCGATAGGAAGTTCAGAGCCAAATGCCAGTTCTGCAAACTACCTTGTCTAACTGTTCTAGCCTTCTACAGGCATTTTACAGAGTGTAACAAATTCAACAACTTGGCGTGTCTGACTGTATTGGCATTTTACAGACATTTTACAGATTGTCAACACTTTCCGGTACATTCTAAAGAAATCTTTTCTGCTCAGGAAAAGATTGTCGCTGCAATTGAAAAGGAGAAGAAAAAAGCGAAGAAGCGAAGCAGCGAGAAGAACAATGCGGAAGGACCGCCGTTCACCCAAAAACCAACACCTGTGGTCGGGTCAGGGTCATGGTCTGCCTCGAAGCAGGAACAACCTGCTGTGAAGAAAATTAAACGGGCTGCAATAGTGCCTACTCCAGTGCAGCCATACTCGAAGGGGAAAGTGGCACTCATGAAGACGGGGGGAGGACGAGGACGGGGATTACAGCCCGAAACCCATAAGGGATCGATCGCCAGCACGAAGGCCACCGGTCGATGTGAAGCACCGCATGGACGCTGAGAACCAACCCAAAACCAAAAACAACCAGTATGAATACTGGGCCGGTCCTACTGGCTCTATGCCAGTGCAGACATTATTTCGCTTCGTCAAGTACTCCCAGTCGTGGCACTCTGCAGAGATTGTAACTTAAAAATACAGCAAAAGACCTTCATCCCTGGGATTCCAATCCCACCGAGTCGGATTCAAATGGTCAGTCTTTCAAGTTGCCGTTTTTGGACTGAATTATAATACGGTTTGCACAAGAAGGGGCTCGTCTCCAAAAAAAAGAATAATAACCATGTTACTAATACCTGAACAACATGGTCAATCAATCGTCACCTTTACGTTACGACTACATGGATTCCATCTTATTATATAAAGTACACCAGCAACCAATCAGATTACATTTTCCAGTTACAATTTCCAGATCGAACTCTTCCAAACTTGCCTCACTACCTTACTGTTACCTTCACGAACACACAAAAAATAAAATCCTCCAAAGAAACTTGCTAAATTTTCTTTGCCCATCCCTCCACCAAACCAAGAAACCGTAGAAACTTCTCAGCAAAACGTTGACTATTCTTCTTATAGCTTAGAGTTCGATGCGACAAAATGATTAGACAACTTTAATCTCAACGCGTTGCTGTCGTGCAACTGTGCTCATGTTTTCCTTTAAAAAAATAAGATTCGCCAGCAGATATATAGGCTGTATCTTTTTGCACCCTGAAAAGAATCAACTCCTGGGAGAAGTTGTTCTCCTTATTTTCTTGGCCTATTTTCATCCCATCATTTCGGTGCATGGGAGTGATGGCTCCCAATTTCTGCAATAAGGGCCGTTTCTTAACTATAATTGTTTTCTTAGCTCTAATTTCTTAACTAATACATAATTGTGCAGAACTAACTATCTATACTACACCACTACTGTAGAGTGGACGGGTATAATGATTAATTAGCATAATTGAAATATTTTTCAGTTTCCCTAAAGAAACTATATTCTTAATTTGATTGAAATTACGAGATTTTACTTTTTTGTAATTTGGGATATTATCATCATCATATCTA
>JAQIXQ010002449.1:0-10611 GCA_034700485.1 Pseudosinella alba | reverse complement strand
GAAGAGCTAAAAACCAAGTAAGGTAATAATGTCTCCTTCACTCCTCACATTCGTCCCGGTTTTTATAACGTCATTAAGCATGATTACAATTAAAATTATGTGCTTTTTTCAACGATTATTATCTACGTCTTTGAATTTAGATGTTTTTATTGAGGGTTCTTCACATATATCCCTGAGCCAGCTTGAGCTTACTCTTTCTTATTTGATGTGATATGTTTTAATTTGAAAATGAGAAAAGGATTCGTTAAGCTCAGGCTCATGAATTGTGTTTCTTTCTGAAGGAGTGTTACAACTTGGAGTTATAGTTGGAGGGAACTCTTTGGCATTATTATGTCTTCATTCATTTCATTATCTACGCCCTTGTTTTTATTATCATTTCACACACATCATGACAACCAGCTATAAAGTTAACTATGACTATATGCGTATTTATGTTTGGATATAGTACATTCATCCACTCCATGTGCTCAACTTAATAGTTAACTACTTTTGCTTTTGCTGTGCTTTCATGTTTCATGTAATAACGCTTCTTTGTCATGAACATGGATATTATCACCGTCACAGACTCAACATTGTATTATATCCCTATTTTTTTCATGGCCTTGTCTAATTTTTTCGCGATTTAATGTCCCCAATCCCAATCCATCCCGAAATGTGCCTTTGTTTGGTAGAAACGCATCATCAGCCCAAGACCAAGAAATATGTACATGTGCCATGTTCACTTTTGTTTGAAATAGTCCATACATTACATTTTTACACTTTGCTGGTGATGGTGATTGGCATTCGGCGGGGTAAACTAGGGAAATTGCATAGTTAAATATGTTTATGTTCTTGCTCCCAAGTTGTAGCCATAGCCATGCCATATCCTCACCTCACCTTCATCTTCATCTTACAACTTTACTACCAACCAGTTAAACTCAAGTCAAGTTGAAGTTGCATCCAGGTACCAGGTATAAATTATTAATGGATTTGTGTACCTGCTCAAAATCCCCAAAAAACAAGTCTCATCTCAACTCATTTCTCATCAACCAGATGTGTGATTGTGTTGCAAATCTACATAAGAGCATGCTATTTTTTTCCCTTCTTCTCCTCCAAAATATTATTTTTTCGTAGACAACAAAGCAATATCAAATTCAGCCAGGGAGAGAGAAGGCGACAGGAGGACAAGACAAGTTCTGATAAAAATCCTCCAGCTTCTCTCATCGTCAGATCAGATCAAGTTGACTTGAATCTGCTCCTGCTGCTGTTCCAAAGACAAGACAAAGACATATAATACGCAACATAATAGAAAAAAATTAGCAAAAAATGAGGCAATCCAATCCAATATCTATTGGACAGGGAGACGCATAATATGAGAGGATTATGCATGCATACACATCATTACATTTATATTACGCAATTCTATCATCATCATCATCACCCCCGTCCAAACCCGATCCCTAATCCAATCCAAACTCCAATCCCTTAATATGCCTACCTATGCACATGGCTTAAGTTATTGAATTAGCCATTCCTCCTGCTCCTGGCTTGGCCTGATGTTGGCTTCACAAAAAAATAAGTAGAAAGGACAAAAAAATCTATCAAGTCTTCCAAACAATTTTTGTGCCATTTATCCCTCGACTCCTCTACCTATATCTATCACTATATTCCTATTCATTTCATGATGATATGGGACCAATAAAAAAATATAACATGGACTATCTAAATACTTTTCGTGATACTCTTTTAATCAACTCAAGTTAATTCTGCAAAGTAGTCATTCTCCATCGCCATGCCATGCCATGCCATATCCCCACTTGTTCGTTAATAGCCCAGTCAGTAAGAGTGAATGAGCATGATGTAAACTCTTCGGAGTTGATCATGTTGACGATGACGATGATCAACATCAACATCAACAACGCCATCCCCATAACCCTCACCATCACCAATTTTTGCGCTCATGTGAGTGAAGTGAGTCGCGGTCGGTCGGTTGTTGGGTTGGAGTTGGAGTTGGGGTATAGCCCTTTCTTACTTGATTGCCTCTCTCTCTCTTTGGCTCGTCAAGTCAACAACAGAAAAAAAAATCGAAGAAACTGCGTAGTTGTAGCAGTTAAAATATAGTCAGGCAGCTTATTGTATTTATGTACATCCTTACGGTCATGCCTTCCCACCCCACATAGATCTCTCTCTCCCTCTCCTTCCTTTCCATTTTTACGACGAGACTTCGCACAAAATTTTAGGGATCTATCTATCTGTCTCTTATAACTAGAGAGAAAAAAAGCATAATTTTTGCATGACTGCTTCGACACCGACATCGACTTCGATGCACACACCCTCCAAAAAAGGTATAGATATTATGCAATAACCAGAACCAAACCAAACCACGTTCTATTCCGTTGGCATGATAGGTGGATTGATGTATCTGGTTGGTATGGTAATGGTACTAGGGCTGGATTTTTATTTTTTCCATGTAATTCTCACCGGTGATTCCTTTATTTCCACTTGGTTGCCATTGCCACATTCCACATATTTGTGGAGATGTAGCTAAATCTATTTATTCCCTAATTGGCTTTCCTTTTTATTTTTTCGCAAGTTTTGTTTTGGAGGTTCTTGTTGTTTTTCTTGGAGATATGTCTTGGGCTGGAACTGGAACTGGAAGTGGTATAGCGAGAATAGCCGGATTCCAACAGGGACGAAATTGGGAATTGCATTTGATATGGTATGATATGATTTGATGGAAGCAAGATAAACAATTATGTCGAGTGTTTATTGAGCAAGCTCTCTGGCAGAGAAATAAGTTATAAGCTATTTTATAGTTCCACTGCCACTCTCAAATAAAATGCTCCGCAAATGTTATCTATCAATATCATCGTATACTCTTCGATATATTCAATGTCCCGGAAACTTTTGCGTTTGCATTTTCGACATTACTATATTTTTGTCATCGGATATCGCAATTCTTAGTGCATTTATTATTGTCCCCCTGTCCAGTTGAGTCCATTCCATATTCCAATCCAATAAAAATTGTTCCTACCTAGAACTCCACTCAACCCAGCAATCGTACTCCATTCCATCACTGAAATAAATATGTTGACTGTGACTATGCCCGTTTGGGGGGCATATATTGCTCCAAAGTCACAATTCGCATTACTTATATTTTTGCCATGGGCTCTCTTTTTATGTGCTCTTCTTGGAACACCATTCCAGCCGAGCCCCACCACCATCACCATTACCATCAAGAGTCCGTCCTCCTCCTCCTCCTCTCATGCATTAAAAAAAAGTGTTTTTGTTGGATCACCATCACCATCACCAGCAACCAAAAACCATACCATACGGCGGATCGATAAGTTAATGGCCTTCTTGCCCTCTCTCCTCTCTCTCTCTCAAACAGCAATACATATAGGTAGCTACACACAGAATGAATTTATGGAGTTGGGGAAAATAGAGAAAAATAACACGAGGCGGCATGACATTACTATAACCGTCAAGTTATAGATGGAGGTGGAGAAAGTAGAGCTGGTTTTGTGAGTGCAGTGAAAGCAGAGTTCACTTCTGATATGATATGATATGATATTCGCTGATATCACTATTTATTTGTCCTCTGCTAACTTCCCACTGCTGGAGGGAGGGAAAGCACTCATTCCAAATTTGCAAAACGCTTTGATCAGGACGATGATATGATGATTTTGAATATGCCGGAAAGGAACAGAGCCAAAGCCAAAGTTATCTATATCTTTTCATTTGTGACTGGGCCATTATAAATTTTCCCTCGGAAAAGTAATAAAACTTGTCATATGAATTTATCGCCAATTAAAAAGTTATTTTTCTGTTCATTTATACCAGTTCCATGTCATATCCTTCATTATTAGGGGAAATGGAACTGGAAGGATAGAGATATTGACCAGACCACATAGGTCATCTTTATCAATTAGAGTTTGTTGTTTTGTTGTTTGGCTTGGACATCCCATAAAAGTGTTCCAAGTCCCAGCTTGTGCGTAAATAGTTAGGTAGCTGGATATATTTTTCAAAAACCAATTCGTATGGGCTGGTCCTGGGCTATCATCCTATAACATTCCATTCCACCACCCGACCCGATGTCTGGATTCCAATTGGGATGATGATGATGTTGATGATGATGATGATACAACTGTAAAAACCCATTCCTTTGTTTCCTCCCTATTCTATTGTTTTTTATTTTACTTTCTCTCTCTCTCCCGCTCATTGTGGAACACGAGAGGAGAAAGTAAGTGTTGACTGGGAAAGCCATTTTAGTAATTTCCCTTGAGGTTCTTCCATCTGGAATCGATTTCCAGTTTCTTGTTCTTTCTCCTCCAACTCCAGGAAGTATCCCGTTTCTCAGAGAGAAAATTTTTCATGTTCTATCTAGAGCCATGTTTGTAGTTCGGAGAATAGTCCATATATAAATACCGAACCAAGAGGTGGTGGTTGTGAAACCATGCGAGGAAAACAATCTGCAATCTACCTATTTGGGATGTTGGGATGATGCTGGTGGATTGGATGGAATCAAGCACGTACATATTGTAAGCAATTTACGGACAATGCAAAATGCAAGAATAAAACTTGTCCCGGTCCATGTATGTCCTTCCTATAATTCCAGCACACTTTTACTTTCACACGCTTTGTTTCTCCTCATCCCAGCTCCAGCTCCTCTCCGCGGACCTATGGTAATGGCGTCATGGGAGGGGAGGGAGTTGGAAACCGAAGTTCATCCCTGACAATGAGCGAGTGTTGGCTCAAGCAAATTGTATTTATTTGTCTCAAATTCCAGGCAAGTGGCTTCCCTTTCCCTGTCCATGTACTTATGTACGTAGTGTAATGTCAATTTTCTCCCTGCCGTTCCCTTTCAACAAATAAGTAATTGTCAGACAAAAGTTGATCTGTTTGTCTGGGCTTATGGGCGGTGATGGTGATAGTGAACATTTGACAATAATGATGGTTTATTGAGGAGAGAGCAAATTAAATTGATGATGAGTGTCCCCTTCCCATTTAGTCATGTTTCCTAAAAATCGTTAATATGGACAGGGACGCAGACAGACGTAGTGCATGTACCTGGACTGGAGAATGGATTGTAGACAAAACCAGCTTTCACCCTAAATGCTCATATTTCCTCGGCAGTTATTTAATAGATACCCCGTTGTTAACGGTAAATGTTCATATGGCATGGAATAAAAACCTAGACGGTTAACGGTTAAATTCCCTCTGGCATACCTAAGTAATCTGATGAAAGTATGAGGAAGAACATTGTATTCGGTAAGTCGCGATTATGTTTTGTTTTATTTTATCTTAATGATGAATGACTTAGCCCGACTCGACTCTTACCATCTTCTATCTCCTTACCCCAACTCCTGCCGTTTAAAGGATAATACGGGGGGAAATAAAGCGGATAAAATAAAGAAATAGTTCGTACTTAAGTATTTGGCATTTGATATATTATGTAATATATTCATGCTCAAGTTCAGCACATTTTTGGATCTTACGATTAGATGCTTAAGTACATTCAAAATCTCTTTCAACTTCATATCCATAAGCCTACTTGGCTTTTAGCTATGGCTACGCTACGAGCATTATGAAATAAGCTTCGTGAAAAAGTGCGTTGCCCTTTAGCCGTGGGAATACATATGGATGGGTCTTGGTTTTGGTTCTTACCTTGCAAAAAAAATATCAACGACTCTGGCTCAAGATATGGTTGTGTCTTGCCTTAATGTGGCTACATGAAAGTTTCTTTTTTATTTTTGGCTACACAACTCTCATCATCATCATCATCATCGTCGTCATCTATTCAAAATCCAACAAGCCTCCCAACCCAATCCATTATATTACATAATATGCTTTTTTTATGTCGTCGAATTTATTTCCTAGGAAGAAAGAAAAATTCTGAATGGTTGTTCCTTCGTTAAATCCGCATTAAGTTACACGCATGTTATGTAAGAATTTTTTATCATCTTGTAAGTAAAGTCAAAGTATTGTTACGCTCGCTGGCTTGCTCAAGCTCGACTCGGATTTATTCCTGGTTAAAAATTCTTTTCAATTTGAAAAAAAAATCCCTGACTGAGCAGCGAATTATTATCCATGTCTTTAAAGTTTAAACAGCAGCCATTACACACATGTTGGAGCATATAATAAAATAATATCTCTCTCAAAAATTTTGCAATTCCTTGAATGGATTGGATGGGGGGAGGAGGGGAAGGGATATAAATACATGTGCTTAATATGAATGTATGTGTTCCACGTGCTGTTGAATATCATTTCATTTTATTTTCCCTTTCTCTACAAGACAGTAAGTAATATTACCACATAATGGCTCTATCTAACATTTTTTACATCAATATATCACCCCCAGATTATGCGGAAGTGAGGGGGGAAATGTTCTCTAGTTTATATTATATTCGCATGGCACAAGTTGACTTTGACTATTAGACACGAGCTCATTGATGGGATGTAAGTTTAGAGCCAGAATCATCAACAGGATGACATGACATATGGAAATTGAAAAAAAGCTATGTCGTGTATAGGCCATATTACACTATATTTATACCGCGTTCACATTTTCCTATCTACCTATTTACTTTTTTAAGAGAAAGGCGTAAAGAGAATTTTTTCTGCTGGTCGTGTTGTTTTTATTTTTCTTTCCGTTTTCTCCACATCTCGTCAGTTTCGGGATGACGCAAATGAAACCGGCATATACGCTTTTTGTTCTCCATTGAGCTATTTTTATTTTGCGTATATGTTTCGGAGAGAAACAAACTTTTTCTCTTGGTGCGGGCGTGTAAATAAAAATGTCTTGTTGGACTAAAAGTGGTTATTCCTAAATAAAAACATGCTTATTTCTATTGGAGGCGCGAGGTGACATGCCATGCAGTAGCATAAGAAAGATCTTCAACTTTAGACACAAAAATTCGGATTATAAATGTGAATGTGATTATATCACCATATCGTGATGGGGTTCTTGAATTTAGTTTCAAACGTGGTTTAGTTAACATTTGGATTCCCATGCAATTCAAAATCGCAACCAGCAAATCAGTGGCTTAAGCCATATCATATTTTGTTTATGGCTAACTTGAAAAAAAATTATTAGGAATGAATTTATGAATTTTATATTTTAAAATATAACATGGTACATAATGTTAACCCTGTGGAGTGCCATATTTATATGATGGTCATAGCCATCATGATCATCATGAAGATCATGCCCATGCCATGCCAATGTTCACCCTGTTATGATCTGATCTGAGCAAGGAATAAAAAACCTCTTCTTCTTCTCCTTCTGCGGTTTCTTGACTACGAAGTATCTACACAAACCGAACTACGAACTTCGAACTAGTTGTTGGAATGGCAAAATGGGATATTTTTTTCTTGCCCACTCTGCAACTTTTTTCTTGTTGAAGTTGAAGGGGAGAGGAGAAACCTTGATAGTCTAATTTAATCAGAGTCAGAGGAGTCATGTTGGGGAAAAAATACTTATTACGTTCGAGAAAAAGGGATATGGATATATTATATTATATTATATTCCCGCTACACAATTTTTTTACTATGGAACTGCTGGTTCAAAACTATAAAAAATTGTTAGTATTAGTGCGGATGATAATAAAGCAGATCATGAGGATGATGATGATGGTAAAATGTAAAATGGTCATATAGTCATAGTGAAATCTCCGATCTTGCCCCTCGATATTCGACTGAACTGAAGAATCAAAAATGTTTAGTTCAATGCATTCATAGCTTGTCTTGTGGAAGACAAAATATTTTAAGCAAAACAGTTAAATGTTTTCCATTTCGTCGTATTTACTCCTTTCTGCGTCCTTCTCATCATCATCATCATCATTATCATCATGATCACTCAGGACCGTCCTCCGTTCTCATCAACCCTTTCACTTTACATGATATAAATACTCTCGCAAGTACATCCAAAGCCATATCAAATCATGAGGATCATGATCACGATCATATTGCTTGAATTCCAAACTGTTTCATGTACCATGACGACCACGAGGGTGATCATGATCATGATGATGATCAAATGTATCAAGTTAATGCCAGTGATGATCACCATGTTGAGATTTGAGATGGTTTGAAAAAGTTAAAATATTTTTTCAACGAAAATAAAACTGCTTTTACACCATTTGTTTATGTCAATGTATCCAGCTTACTTCCATTACATACCTTTTTCATTTAAAGGATGAAATGAGAAAATATTTTTAAAAAACTGTTTTGGAATGATTTTTTCCTCTTGAATTTTGGTGTTCCCTGGTGATATCTCTATTAAATATAGTCTATTTACCTAAGATGATGAACATTTCTCCAGCCCAGCTAAAATCCTTCTTTAAAATATTTTCTTTCCTTCATGTTTGAAATTCAAAGGAAAGGAAAAGCGTATTTTCATCCAACTAAATATGCTTCATCTTCATCCTCACTCCTGCTAAATACACAGTTTTGAAAAATAATTCCGGGCTTTGGAATGACTGTTGACGACAAGCCATCAGCGAAAGCATTTTTAATAGGAATGAATAGGGACAGAGACAGAGAGAGTAAGATGAGAGCGGATGAAGACGGAGAAAAAAACTCCTTTACATTTCTGTAAAATAGGCATAAATGTCTTGTACTTATAAGAAGTTTAAAATTGTTTTTCTTGGGAAAAAATTCTTCGAACAACTCCAACTCTAGAGATGGGTACGTTTTCTTCTCTGGTGATGCTGAAAGCCTAAGAAAAATGACACCAACAAACAGGAACCAACTGATTCATTGAGAAAATTCGTAAGACAAACTGACTCAAGTTTGGATATACTTATGTGATGTAATGATGATGACAAGTGCACACAGTGCACCGCAACAACACTTTTTTATATCTCCAAGGCATAGGTATTCCTTCTTTAAAGAGGAAATGTATATAGGATGGAATGAGGCTTGGAATGAGGGAATGGGCTGAAAATGTGAATAAAAAATAACTACATTGTTAATTAGGTATGAAGAGTACGAGAGAGGGAGAGAGAGTTGGCACGAGAACAGCAAAAACACAAGAGTCAGTCCTGAAAATAGTTTAGTCGGAGGAAAAACAAAATATTTCTCATCCTTACTTTTGCTTCCCTCTCGAATAAGTGGCGATCACGAGATTAAATGTAGAAGATGCAAAGGAATATGCTCATGGGCTGATTACATATTGCAAAGGAGTTTTTTCTTCTTCTTTGAAAAAATTTTTATGCACTTTATAGCGTGGTGGAAACATTGCCATGTTAAGGATGGCACATCATTTCTGTTAACTTAGTTTTTTTATATTAAATTCTGAAGGAAGACGCTGACTCAGTCATGGTTGGAGTTGGTAAATTGCTTGGGTCTATTATGAACTTGGCTTGGAAGTTGGCAGTAGAGCCGGTCTCCTTCCTCCTTCCCCGCATTACAAATTACAACCAACTGTGCTTTCATATCCGATCCTCCCAAGCATATTTTTTTTTGTTAAAAAAGGACAAATGACATCCGCTAAGACAACTAAACGTCTTCCAAGATGATCCCCCGTCTCCCCATTTATATGTTGGCTGGGGTGGGAAGTGTGGCATTGAATTTGAACTTGTTGGAAATGCCAAGTGAAATGAGATGACTCATGTTCTTCTCGAGAGTCAGCAACTTAATATGTCCAAATTCGTTCATGACTTGGAGGTTGGAGATTGGAGACATGTCCTTATTATTGCTAATTGAGCAAAATGTTTAATTCCAACCCTGTCATATATTTCACCTGAAACAAAAATTGTCTATTTATAGGGGGAGGATATATTGTGTCCTTCAAGTGATTATCACGAAGTTGAATTGTGCCAAATATTGGACTAGATGAGAAAGTTCCAACTTTATCTCTGTGGAATTTTCACCTCCTGTCAACTTCTAAAAAAAGTTTTGGAAGGAGCCTCATTGCCTGGAGTCCTTTCATATTTACACAATTCATTTTATTATGACAATGATAAGCATTTTGGGACATATGTGGGGATACGTACTACTACCTATATGACTATTGTCATTATAAAGGATCAAAATTCACAAAAGATGAATACCCGAACTATGGCCAGAAAAAAAATTGAACAGAAGAAACTTTTTTTTATCGCTGCTCCATCCAACTCTCTTTTAATTTGCAGTCTGCTGGCTGGAGATAACAAAGTTTGCATAAAGTAAAGTTGGAAAAAAGTAGCTGGTTCAATTCAAAATACAATATTTCATATGGCATGGTGATAACTTTTTTCTTCCCTACTAAATAAACATGACAAATTTCAAGGATATCCAGAGTAGAACTGGATGGGGGAAAAATAAAAGTGGGAAAAAATGACAGAAAAAAGTTGTCCCCCATTCCAATCCATTCCAAAGGAGAACAAAGATGGTGAGAATGGTGAGAATCAAGCAAAAAACATCCTGCTTTGAAGCTCCTTTTTTTTGTATTTGTGCATGGTTAATGGGGATGGCGACATGGTTATTATGGTTATATCGGTAACCTGATTGCAAAAATGGAAAGATATGAGCTATATGAATTATCCAGAAATATTTTTTTGTGATATGGATTGGGAAAGATGAAATGAATATATGCATGGCTTATTTCATTTGTGGAGTTGGAGATCGAAAGAAAGGGTTCAAATCAGC
>JAQIXQ010002448.1:0-10618 GCA_034700485.1 Pseudosinella alba | reverse complement strand
TCCAAAACTCCATGTTAAAAGGAACAGCTACTTATGCAATAACATGCAGCTACTTATATACCTTTTTCCTACTACTGTAAGGAATTGTCGCAGATGGGGCCTTGGAAGGACCGTTCACTGAACTGACTTCAAGTGTGCCCAAAAATATGCGATTTGATTGGGAAGGAGCAAGCAGACATATGAAGGGATGCCCTTTGACAGAATGCCCCAAAAGATGGTTTTTATAACTCTCGATGTACTTAAACACTTTGTTGTGTACTATTTGAGTGAGTGCATTCTCATCTCATGATTAGTTCACACAATCAACCTTCAATCGAGGTCATGCAAGCCCAAACTCCCCTCCCAGCCGATAGAGCTGTGGAGGAGTACCGTTAAGAAATATATAAAGTTAAATAAATAAAGAAACTTAACTGAATAAAAAAAAAGATTTCAAACATTCATTTAATCAAATGGGGAACAAATTCCCACCATTTTAACAGTTGCAAGGTCCAGATTGAAACGATGTAAACTGTTTATGAAATCTTTGGAATGAGAAATTAGATGACATTTCAGTTAATAATTTGAAGTGAATCGCTTTGCCCGAACTTGCCACTGCTGCTGCTTGGAGGACTGTCGTAATTGGATTACATCTTAATATTAATTACATAGATAATATTTTTTATGCAGAATAAATGCAAGTTCATGCTTTCTGGAGTAATGACTAATTATTTAACAATCGGAATACTTGATGATTCTTTGATTCTTTTGCTTGCACATCATGTTGATAATGATGGTGAAAGGTCTAACTATATCTTTTGTAAATATAAACATAATTCTTCAAGGCGAGTAATTTTCTCCTGCATTTTGCACCGAAGCTTCTTTGAGTTCCTATGTATTTTGTGGGGCACCTCCACCTAGGAATTATCCAAGAATTTCTTCCCACAGTATTTGTAAACGTTTCTCCTGACTACGTATCCCTCCCATATCATTATAGCTGAATGCTAAGCCACAATATGACCGGGTGCAAAATGCTTCCTGTAGCAGTCGAGCGTGGTAACTCAAAATATGTTCCAACCTCCTCGAATAAGCTTCATGAGCACTTTTGCAGTGAAACCTTCTTGACATTCATGTAATCACAAAAGTCACAGTTGGAGATTTGATGCGGTGATGGGGACTCTGTCGGATGTGAGCTAGTGCTTTTCTTTCTAATGCTCCTCCTTCAAACATCAGTCTGAGGCAGATCCGGATTCATTACACATTTGGGAGAACGAAAGGGAACAACCAGTTGAAGGCATTGCAAATGTTAAAAGGCATAAAGGACATATATGTCCCTACGTTTGAGGGGAATGAGCAGCCGCTTAACTGTATATCACTGTGGGTCATCTAGAAGGGTGGTAAGTGGGCTACATGAGGGTCCAGTTTCCTACTCCAGATTTGATTGTTTTGGAAGAATCGCCCAATTAAAGAGGCTGTGCGTGGGGGTTAGCAATCAGTCGCAAATTTTGCATTGGAGGGGACACTCATGGTAGAGATCAGTTGTGGGTTGTATGTGGCCCAAGAGGCATGGGAAGTTTATTGGGGTAGGTGAATATGTTACGGGAGGTGCTCATTGTTTTTTCCTTGCTTCGTATGCACTGGAATCTGGATGACCAAAAGATGAATCGGGACTCCCTCGTTAGTGATGATGGGAATAAAAAAATTGACAGAATGAATGACAACAGGATGGCAACAAGGGCATCACATTATTATATATTTGACATGTATTTTTTATTGTTTCTAAACTTCACCGATTTACCTTTGACAAAATAAATAAATTACTATCGCTGATTTGATTATCTAATGTACCCATTTGCGCTCATTAATTAAGTTAAACTGTATTACAATTATTTATAGCTTTGAGATTGACTGTAATAACTTCAAAACGACAAATTAAATATCGTAATCTAAACGAATGGGCAGCATTGATAGCCTGCTGTGACCTCCAGCAGGCCATCGTCCCCTTCTGCATCAACGACATGGGCATCCCCATCTTCCGACTCCAATGGACCGCCATCTCCCCCTGCTGTAACTTCAGGCAACGGGTCTTCATTTGCTGCGACCTCCATCAACGGGACTACCTCTACTGGGAACTCCAGCAAGGCTTCGTCACCCGGGTCCCCTTCTTCTAACGCTGCTTCATTATCAACGGCAGGGACATCCACATCTCCCGAATGCAATGGACCTCCATCATCTTCACCCTCTGGGACCTCCGGCAACGGGTCTACATTTTCTTGGTCCTCCGGCAACGGGACTTCCTCTGCTGGATCATCTGGCATATCTTCGTTTGCTGGGTTCCCTTCTCGTAGTACTGCTTCGTCATCAACGGCAGGGGCATCCTCATCGTCGGAATCCGAATTCTCACTAGTATAGCCATCAAACCATTTATCCTGCCATTCTTGGAGGTATGGATTTTGCATGCATGTGGTTAGATGCCGACGAAGCGCTGGAGGTGTTTCATAGTCTGCAAATACAAACAACAACAGAGGTTAAAATTAAATCTGGTGATTAGGTTTTTCATGTATGTATAATTTGTTATTGAATTATATTTGTAAATGATTTTACAAGTGCTTACGTAATCCGTAGCTTCTTCCACATGCAAAATGGGTCAAATGACCCATGGCAATTTTTACATTCACCGCCCTCCATCTCAGGAAAGTAAAAACCTCGAAGAATACTCTTTGGCAGTCGGCAGCATTGAACGACTCCAAGAATTCACGAAAGGACGTGTTGTGGTTGTTAGTATTACAGCGTTGAAGCAGATCCGGGTTCGCATAATCCTCCGGGAGTAAATTTTTTTCTCTCGTAGTTTTGAGAATTTCCACAATTCGCCACAGTGTCAGCTTTCCTGAAATAAGTTTAAAAAATAAATTTCAAATTGTATAATTGTTTACCAATATTGATTAGACAATATCCCAGTTTGTTGGTTCATACTTTGATATTCCCTCAGGTTGGGGGCGATGAGTTTAACAACTTCATTTGACGGAGAAAATGTACGCAGCGACCGTTCCATTCTGTTACCTAGCGGATCACCATGATGCCCTTCGCCTAAAAATAATCAAATGGGAATGGAAAGACTAAAATTAGTAAATAACTCGTAATTTTACCGGGAGATAAAATCTCAAGAAGGAATAGTACAGCCACCGCTTACCTTGGTCCACTTCTTGGCCCTCCATCTCTGGAAACTAGGATATCCCCCTCAATGATGAGCCCGAAAACCCTCAGAGACAACTAAACCTCCCCAGGACCACCCTCAATTCACCGCGTGAAGACCCTCCCCTCGAGAGCCTGTCTTCTTGAGAAATCCCCTTACCCCTTGGTCACAACCAACTTCCTTCCAATAACAATAATCAAGACCGACAAATGGCAATAAAATAAAAAAAGACAATCTACAACTATTTTGCTTCTGCTTTGACTACTGGACTAATTTACTGGACTTCAACTAACATGCACTTCCTTCACGGACAGGCAATATTCGAATGTAAAGAGCGAACAAGAATTATCCCCAGTTCAGCCTTTATATATGCCTGGTCCAAGTTGAAATAAAGCAAAACCAGCTCAAATTATAAAAGTATCATATCATCATTTCATAAGATAAATGCCAAGGCATGGCATATAATGATGTGTAATAGTAACAATGACAAAGGCAGCGGCATCATCAACCCAAGTTGATATATATATTGTACAAAAGTTACCTTTGTAATTCAACAAATCAAGTCAACATGAAAACAGGAATTAAGTTAAATGCTATATCATGTGGGATGAGTCAATATCAGGTTTGTCAAATTATCCAATTCTGAGAAAAAATTATAGGTAGGTCTAGAAATGTGCAAGCGATAAATTAACTCCAAGTTTCATTTTCATAATCATCCACCAACTAAAGTTGCTCTGGTTTGGTTCGGCTACCTTCATTACTTTATTCATTTTATTTTTTATCTACAACTACCTAATTTCCCACGTGCCCGCAACGTCGTCACAAATATTTTCAGGTCCTTCCAGTATTTATAAGTTCCCATTCATCCTTGCATGGACCAGACAGCAAGACAAGTAACTATTTTAACCAAGCAATGGGAATGACCGACCCTTTCAGAAATGCATTTTTTAAAGTAAAAAGTAACTAATCCATTGATTGTACTATTACTACTTGGCCCGGGCTGACAAGTTGTTTTTTTTATTTGACATTTTATTTACATTTTTTTGACATTTATCTAGTTATCTATGAAGGGCCAGGGCCTACCTACCTGCTCATGAGCTATAGCATGATGCGTTCATGAAGACTAATCCTCATGAACGTCATTTTATGGAATGTTACTTAAATAAGAATTTACTCATGTCATGTCTTGTCATTTCGGAATGCTCACATAATTTTTTGGCTTCCCAACTTCCTCATAGATTCAAGTCAAGAGGCAGTTAGTTTGTGGTTAAAAATGAACTCATCCCATACAAGTAGTTAAGCATCTTGCTCAACTATCTATTCTGGATGCACATATTTAGGTAGGCATATGTATATTTCCAGATTTTGCATAGGAAAATATTTTATATAATAATAAAAAAGGGAAGGGAAGAAAATGGAAAACTAACATGTTATCTTATTATAGACTTGGAGGTGTTCACATGTAATTCCAGTAAAATTAATTTGACGGATGAGTCTGTTTTTCACGGATTTTCCCAATGTTCTAATCTCCGAATGATTATATGTTAGTAGAAGGGGTGTAAGTAAGACATGCAATCCCGGAAATCAATATGACATTTATGTTTAGAGGCAAAAATGCTGATAATGCAATGGGGAAATTCTGGCAAATTTTTAAAATTATAACATGACCCTTTCCAATTCTAGAAACTCTGTTGGGGGCCTAATGCAAGAAGGGCACTTACGACGAGAAAGGCCGAGCTCCGGGAGGATTATCCTATGCTATACTGAATGTCAGAAATCATATGGAAATATTGGAAGTTGAAAATGGAGTCTCAGCTTGCCCCAAAATAAATAAATATTATTGTTATCATTTATGAAGCGCGTAATTCATCACGCCCTTTTTTTTAAGGATATTGTCATTAATTATCATAGCCATAAGTTATATCTTACAATTAGTCATGATTTCCATATTATGTTTCACTCGTAGTTCATGAATTTTTTGGGACAGGAAGTGGCTGGCATGGTGGGGACTCCGGAATGACATCCTGGAGTACAGACACCGGGGGAGGAAGTCATCGTAATGGGGGCGGAAGCTGTAGAGGAGGGGATTCTGGAGGAGGTGGCGGCTGTGATAGTGGGGGTGGCTGAGGTCCAGCTTTATTTTTAATGTTTCAATTTATTCACGGCTCCTTTAATAAAATTTATTAAGTTTGGAAATAAACTTTAATTTATTACTTTTCCACAAAGGTCAAGTTTACAGATTATGTATCTCAAATATGGATAATTAAGCTACCATTAGCCTACGAAATTAATCACATTTATTATATCCTCCATTTGGTTAATTAACATAAGCAGTCAGTCACACAATGACACAGTTACCAACTAACTATAATAACAATAAATTATGAGTCACCAGTGAAAGTTATGTCATCTGGAATATATTTTGTATTTGGTATTATAGTTTACCCTTAAAGCCCCAGCTTTTGTTTGATGATCATACACAACACTAGACCAACTATCGTCCCTGTTATTATCATCATCAGCTTTTTCTATTAAGGATCAATTATTAGAAAAGGAAATTTGAAATCAATGTATTTATATCGTAAAAATCTAATTAGCTTCACTTACCGTAACTTAAAATACCTTTCTTGCTTTTGCCTGGAACTCCCGAGCTACCTTCATGTCTGCATTAGCTCGATCCACGAACTCCACCGCTTCCTCTACTTGCACCTCAATCCGGTCAATCAGTTCTCCCTGGCAAAGTTATCAATTCAATAAATGCAAATAATTATATAACTTTTTAATGTGCAAAATTGTCCCACCTGGCTTTCCACAAGTACGGCCATATCCACAAACATGTCGTGCAGCTCTTGAATGGATTTTTCTAAACTGATGATGTCCGCGTGCCGGGCCTCGATGTCCCTCAGGGTAAGTTTCATTTCCATTGTGTCCATAACGATCTGGATGAAAGGAAATAATCCTAATTTTTGTTGGATCAGCAGCAGCAGCGCCAAAAAAAGTTTTGGTCAACCTTACCCCTTGTGCATTCATAAAAACGTTGTCGTTCCCATCCTCAATCATGTCTTCAATTTGGTCGTCATCCATTTGCTTCCCAGCTATTTTAGCAAAATCAATATACAATTTACAAGTTTTATAAACAACGCATTTTTTTTTGATTTTGTGTGATTTTTACCAAGTTCCGCATGTCGCTTAATCCTCGCCTTGCACATTTCCCTGTAGTCCTCCTGCGCCTGGTTGTAATCCGTCATCACGTGGACGAATAACTTGATGGTTGCCTGATACTGCATTTTTCGGATTCGAATCTCTGCCGGGGAATCACTATGCTCTTGTGCTTGCTCGATCCCGAGCTCCATTTCTGGAAGGTGGGACGGAGAGAAGTAAGTAGTTACATGAAATAAATTCATGATTAGCTTTGTTTTTAATCTAGTCACCCTTAAGCTTTGTGCGAACTTGGTAGGCTGTCCTCTTGATCTCCGCCATGAGGTCCTTCAGTTGTTGTTGCATGGCTGTAAAATAAAATACGGCATGTTTGGTTAGGCTGACAATTCAAAATAAGTTGGTAAAATAAACAATGTACCGTCATCATTGAATGGAGATGATAAAATGTCACTGTGAACTTTCCTGACCAGTGCCGTGTTGGCCTCTAGTTTCCCCACCCTTTCTCGGAGATCTTCAATCTGGAAAATATTAATTTGAGTTGAATCTTTTTTTAGAAAAGAATGTGTTTCCAATCCTTTGGGGAAATAATTATCTTCTCACCTCCACGAGGAATTCCTTGACGGGCCCATCATCCACAAGTTCAATGTTGAGCTGGACCTCGTCATGGAAGGCTTCCCAGTCGTCCGTAGCATGCTCACTTTTAACTGTGTTCAAATCGGCTAACCTGTCCTTAACGGTCATCACGCGAGAACCTTCTTCACAATTATATTTACCTACGATTTTTAACAATTAAGATTTTTCTTAGACAAGAACAACGACACAGTTTTCCGTTTTTTTTTTTTTGGAAACTGTCAGAGGAAGATCACAAACGGTGCAGTTTTCACACTCATGAATTCATGATATCAAGTCATGTGAGCGATTCTTTGCAGTAGTTTACGTCTAGGAATGTACAGAAATGATAATTTGCTTGCCAAGTCTGTACTAATTTAATGCACACCGGAATAAAAAAAAACGCTAAAATTATTGCAGAACGTTTATTTTTATAGCTTAAAATATATTCATCATTCTCAAAAGAGAAAAAAATGAGGTAATAAAAATTCATACTGCCGTATCTACATGAAGTTTAACAGGCAAAAATAAAGAAGATAATTTCGAATAAATAAATCTTATTTTGTGAAAATGCAAAACAAAAAACATATTTTTTAACGATATTTCATATTTTTAAAATGGCAAATATTTGGGAACCCTCATTCATTATGATTCTGGTTCTTTGGCATTCGTATGAATTTATTTTTTGAGAAAATAGCCACATGCCATATCGTAGATGAAGTAGAGCAGAAAACTTTATTTTTAGTTGAGCAAGTGAATGCGACAGTGCAGACGCGAGACATATTCTTCCGTTTAGCATCCCATCTCATCACATTCATGGCTTTGGTGAATGTTCATTCGATGAGTGAAAGCTTTCCAAAGCAACTTGCATTGTGAGTTTACCTTTGGACTGGCTTATGCAGTCTTCCATTCTATTACTTACATTCATCACTTTCTGGTTATCATGCAGAACCAGAAGATCCAGCTAAAAATTAAATATATGCACATTTTTTAAACCTTATTGCTCATCGTCCTTCATCATCATCATCAAAAACAAATACTGCACTGGTAAAAGATGAGAAAACAGTAGTGATTTGCATGCTCAAAAAATGCTCCCGTAAAAGAAATTCATCCAAACAAATTCAAGACAAATTCCTGAATGATTCATGAGAAAAATGGATTTCGTTCAGACGCTTTCTCTTCCATCCACATTCCTTTCTCGTTTAATGAGCTGACTGACGTAGCCAAGTAGGTAAGGGACCAGCTAGATAGGTATATTAAATCTATATTTACGCCAGCTTATCTGTAATTTTACTGCTCATATTGGTATGCTCAGATGCTCATCCCATACTATCTTGCCTTCTCGTAATAATTATTATGTCATATCATGTCATGTCAATTAATAAAATAGTAAGCCATTTCAATTCATTCATGTAAGTCATTCTGCAAAGTTGATTCTATATTCCATTTAAATTTGAGCCTATAGCAATAATTATATGTAGTCAACATGAAGTCAATCAATCCACATGAATATATCCATCCGATTCCATCCAATCCATATTCACTATCATAGCCCTTTCATTCCTTCCATCCTCCTATCAGCAAAGCCCTTCCATGCCAGAAAGAAAGATTCTCAAAACGCCCCATCATGCAATTCAAGTCAAAGCAAAAGACCAGTTCCAGCACGTTTTGGCCTGAGAGAGAGATAGGAACATTCTTAAATAAATCCATAAATTTCTTTAAAGGTCGTTTCAGCTAGCGGTGCTTTGATTCCGCCGATAAATAAATTACGAAAATTACCGTTGACCCCCCCGAGGTCAGGATAGTAATCCCGCTATCCCGCAGCAACCAAGCTGTGGTAAGTGAAATGAAGCACGGAACGGCAACGCCCAGTCCAGTTCAGTTCAACGTTCAGTTCTTGCATAGGGGAGGTAAGGGATTGAGTTATACCGTAATATCAGCTCTCAACTGCTCACTCATGTTGGTAAACAAAAAACGCATCAGATCACTTCCAATTTTTTATGTGTATTGACTGCCAGCGTTGTTAAGTGGCAGTAGGGGAAGTGTTAGTTTCAGATTTAAAAGCACTTTTTCGTGAGGCTGTGTTTGGAGTGTCTAGGTGATCAAGCGCTTATGGGTGGTTCAGCAGAACATTAAGGCATTAGTTAAGGTGAAGTCTAATCAATTTGATCATTTACTATCAATCCTCATAATTTAAGTGACATTCGGACTTATAGTTTATTGGAGGGAGTTAAGTCGATTTTAACGGTCACATGAATAGGTGCAGTTAGGTAATTTGGTTAAAGTAGTTTGAGAAGGGGTTAAGCCCTTTTGTCATCTCAAATGTATATTTGATTGCCGACATGTAAGAGAGCTAATTGTGGTGTTAATGATGAGGTTGCAATTAAAGAAGATTCGTTAAATAATTCACTAATGATTGGATTTTGTTTTCTTTTAATTCCAGACTGAATCGGCCTTATTGGGAGGAGTGACCGAGAAGAGAACTGACAAGAACAGACGCTTGGACCTAAGACGTAATTAACTAATCTCATTCGAAGATCCAGTATCCAGCTGCATGGGACCCACGGTGACCTTAGTTGGACAGTGTATGAATGAGCCTTCCCACTCCCACCACCACCCTCACCAGTACCAGCTAAATACGGAATCGCCTTTCCAACAGCAAAGTGGCAGACCTGCAGAGTATCGTCTTCCAGTTACATATGCCCAGTGGGGGATTTGATGACAAAGCCATGGCTCCCGAATTTCCCCCAGATGCTGCCACCTTCCAGCCACCCATCCCCCAGGGAGGAAGGACGCTGGAGCTGTTTAAAGAGAATGCTGTCATTGGGAATGGTAAGGGAAATAAATGCTAATAGGAATTGATTAGGTGGTTTGGTGAGCATGTAGGTGTCTGAATTTGGAGTAATCATTGGTCATTTTGGTTTTTGTTCTCCAGGGGCCTACGGTACAGTATACAAAGCAAAGGACCCGACGCAACCCTCGAAGTATGTAGCTCTGAAAAAAGTCAAAATCCCAATCAATGATAACGGCATGGACGTGTCAATTCTGAGGGAGGTAGCTCTAGTCCGTCAACTTGACAGGTTCCAGCATCCCAATATCGTAAGGTTTTTGGACGTATGTCACGGACTAAGGGATGGGGGTGAGCAGAACCTGCTTCTGTTCCTGGTATTCGAGTTCGTGGATATGGACTTAGCAAAGTATATCCTCAAGGCTACACCTGATGGACTATCTCCCATGAAAATCAAGGTATATGAGCTGAGGAGAAAATATATTTTCATGCATGAAATATTTAATTGTAAATAATTTTAATTTGTAAGAAAATCAAAATCTAACTGATTTTTTGTTTTATTCTGTGTAGAATATCATGTTCCAAGTTCTATTCGGAGTCGATTTTCTTCACAGCCAGAGAATTGTTCATAGGGACCTGAAGCCCCAAAACCTTCTAATTTCTGAAACTGGTCAAGTAAAGGTAGCGGATTTTGGACTAGCGAAGATCTATGACTTCACCATGAAACGAACCACTGTGGTACGTTCCGACTTATATTATTTAAATTATTTTTTACTATAATGCTGTGATTTTTACGGATTAATTAACTTAGCATTGATTTTGTAGGTCGTCACATTGTGGTACAGGCCACCGGAAGTGCTCCTAGGTTCTTCTTATGGAACTGCTGTCGATAT
>JAQIXQ010002447.1:0-10619 GCA_034700485.1 Pseudosinella alba | reverse complement strand
GCTATTTTCATTCACCTTCCCCACATCTCCAACGAAGAAAACTTAATAGCAGGGGTAAGACTCCTTGTCAGATATTCTATGATAAGAGGGGAAGAGAAGCAACGCTTCCTCAGCATACATCGCATGGTCCAGGAGGTCACTAGAATAGAATTAGCCAACACATATAAATATGACAGAACTCTCGCCAGTGTCCTAACAATGCTGGGTAAAGATGATTTAGGGAGACCGGCCTCGCATGGAAATGTCGACTACCTTCTGGCTGTTTGGCAACACGCGTGGAAGTTCCCAAAACTCGTCAAAAAATTTGGCAACCAACCTGCGACTACCATTTCGATGCTAGCTCAAGTAGGCCGAGCTGGTGAAGCTATTTTATTCGCAACCATAGCCTTAAAAATGCTTACCCCAGTTTTTCGTCCCAAGCACGAAGTCATCACTGTCACCATTCACAACATAAGCCTCGCCCTCGCACGGGTAGAGCCATTAAGCATGAGAAGACATCTACCATTAATGAGATTCGTCCTGCAGAGTTGGGAGATCATTTATGGAGACGATGCTATGCGGACCCTTGCAGCAATGTATAACTTGGGGTTACATTGCAGCAATGAATTCTTGTTCGAGGAAGCGTATTGCCATCTTGAAATTGTTCATGAGAAATGGCAGAAGTCGACAAGCGAAGAGGTGGACACAGAAAAACTAGATTTGGTTAAGATATATCTAGGCTTGAGCTTGATCGGATTGGGAAGGGCTAAGGAAGCACTGGGAATTTTGAAAAAGGCTTACCAAGAAATTAAAACACGTGGGAAAACGTTACGGCTCATTTCTATCCGGATTGCTTTGGGGAAGTGCTGGAATGAGCTTTTAAATTTCGACGAAGCGCTGAAAATAGTGAAAGAGGATCTCCAAAATATGACAGCCTCATCGTATGCCGAGCAAACAGAGATTATGGAATTGCTCATCCTAATGGGGAAGATATTGAGGAATAAAGGAGACCTAATGGGGAAGATATTGAGGAATAAAGGAGACTACATGGATGCCTTTGATGTGCATACAAAAGCTCATGAGAAGTCTATGGAAATTTTTGGGGTTGACAACTACCATGTGGCCATAACAACATTTGCGGAAATTGCTGTAGATTTGAGTTGGATGGGTCAGCATTCGGATGCAATCCTGCGCTTGAAAAAAACAGTGGATCTTCAGATGCAATATTGGAAAGATTATAATATGCATGATCCTAGGTTAATTCGGGTGAAGATATATTTAGCAGATGCATTGACAAGGCGGGGATGGGATTTGGACTTAGAAATAGGGCGAACGATTTTGACGGAGCAAATTCGAATCATTGTGAAGAACGGGTGGGACAAGCTGTCATTCTTCAAGAATGATTTTGGCAAGGAAATCAAAAGAATTCAGGATAACATCGCCTTAATACAACATGTAAAATGGATTTTGTCAAAGTTAAATGAGCATTAAAATATATTTTAAGTAACTGTTTTATCACCTATGAAATTCCATTTAAAAATAAATCCAGCAGCTTTACTCCGAACTGGAAATGTTACCTGAACTGCATTCATTTCAATTCTATTCATAATAATATTATGCAACTGGCAATAAGAAGAGGAGGATTTGCCTTATCTTGGTATTCGGTATAACATATATATTATTACGTAGCTTGATGAACATGCCAATCTGGACAAGATACGTACATCATAAATCATCGTTATCATCGAAGACCGACAACTAATACATGAAGGATTACTCAATTTTTAATCCAAATGCTTTCAATTTTCTCTCTTCAATTTCGTTTCAGGCCTTTAGGATCACAAGTGTCAAGTGCTTGGAAGCCAAAACCTGCGCTACACAAGGCTTCAAGTTCATATTCATATAAGTAAAGTAAATGCGTATGGTGCCGCATTATTATCCAAATCTATCCATTTCTGTTAATGAAATATATTAAATATTTAATACTGAATATGTATAATATAAGAGTTATGGGGGATGCGACGATTTCCTATCCAAAATGAAACAAAAAATAATCAATCGGGAAACCTTTGAGTTGGCAAGTTAGTTAGTCAAGATTATAAATCTGGAGCCTTACGAAACTCCATTTCTTGTTCTTTCATTCATGTATCCTTTTTTGTTACAGAAAATTACAGAAATCAGCAGCCCAATACAAAGAACCACAAATACAACTGTAATGTTCCCATCCATCCTGGCCCCCATAGGCTGCTTCAGTGATAACGTTGCACTCTTCTCCGGATTAGAAATGAACCAAATCAAATCCATCCACCTCTCCTGTATCCCCGACTCTTTAAATATCCTTATCCGTCTTGCGAAGAAAGAGTGGGATAATTTCCTCCTTGTAAAATCCAAAAGTATACTGGAAATAATCTTCCTTACCGATATCCACATCAACCATCTCAGCCAGTTTCAGTTCCGTGCTGTAATTATGGCAGGCGACAGCAGGTAAACTCAGTCCTGTCCTGTTGCTCCCTTTCAAGAGCTGATATAAGGCTAAATCTTCAGCATTGTTAATGTCCGGTATAATTAGCTTTTTCTCGTAGTCATATACCTGATACCAGGATACGTCGCCTTCCAGAGCTAACTCCCTCAGGAATGCCAATTCCTTTACAGTTCCATTAATAAAACTCATGTGATCTGGGATGCGGGCTGGTGTGGTTCCTTACCAACTGGAGACTTTTTAGCAGTTTCCATAACCCTGACGTTCGTGTTCTTGTAGCCATTACTGAGAACGGTCCCCATCAAGAGGCGATGCTGCCCACCGCAGTCCTAATCGAATTCCTTTTTAAGCTTCTCGATGGAATGTAATGACCCTGTTCCAGCAGCACCATGATCAACGAGCTAAAATTCAATCTAGTAGACGCGGACCCTAAAACCCGCAGACTTTTCCCAATTAGCCCCGTAGATTTAGGTCGACTCCAAGAAAGTTTAAAATGTTAATTAGATAGTGGAGCCGGCCCAAGGTGGAAGTAATAAACTTGTTTAGGTCACTGACTGCATGATGCTCATCCCAGAGGGAGGAAGATTCTTGTTTGTAGGCTGAAATGAGTGGATGCTTGTTGTCTAGAATCAGCTCATCTTTGAAGGGTTGGCAATAGCCGAGTGAAAATGTCAGCAAGAATACGTTCCAGAAAACTGAGCCTGTCATTGTTTCTCCTTTTAGTCTTTCTTCTGGCTCTCATAAAAATAATTTTGAAAATAATTCGGAGCAAATGCTGGAGAATGTAGATGGACAGAAATGAGTTGCGAATATGACCCAAGTGCAAATAGTTATTATAACTATTTAGTTTTCTTCGGGCTGCAGGGGGCTAGTTAGAAGCGTTGAGTGAGTGTGTATCATAGTTAGACATTTCACGCTCTGATAATACAGCCCAGCTTTAACTATTAGCACGTCAGCGGTGTGAGCTCCTTCATGAATAGCAACCGTTGTCGTTCTCGGCCGTGGAATTTTACATCTGTAAAAGTAATTAATTTTATAGTTTGTCAATGGAAACTATCAAAAATTGATTCCAATCATGGATATGGATGCATGTTCACATTTCAAATCGTATTTTGTATAGAGAACGTGTAAAAATAAATAGATAATTACAATCCCAATGAAAATATGTTCCACAAAGGCAATTGCGTTGAAGTAGCAGACGTGTAGCATGACTTTCTGCAAGCAATCTAGTTTTGAATATAATTTTTATTTGAAATCATTCATTATTTTGCAAAATTAATAAAACCGAATAATTACCTTAAATAGATAAAAGATGGTAACAAGCGGTAATTATGACGTAATAAATTTGAAATTATCGTCCTTATAAAATACAGTCAACTGTAATCTTTAACGCAAGCAAATCTATTATATTCCTTCATAGATGTAGCGAGTCACAACGGTGTTAGCTTGAGATCTCAATGAAAGGATTTGTCCAAGAGTATCTGCAGCCACCCTTGAGTTAGCATTTCCCTCACTGGGCTTTCCTTGCCCCCACAATTTATCTTCAATTGGTAGCCCATCTTCCCAGGTAAATGTCTCTCTCGCAACTTGATACCTTCCCCCGACCCAGACCCGAGTCACGGTCTGATCGGTGTCTTGGAGAAATTCCTCGACCTCCTCATGCTCTTCACTTGTTTCAACTTGGAGGAGGTGGTCGCCATTTGCTTTACAATCCCTTTGCGCCGCCTCATATTCCGCCTATTAGTATATTTAAAAAAAAAATATCTCAAAATTACAGCCGGAATTTGTATAATTAAATTTAGTTATTATCTTTTAAAAAATGCTAGTTACTGAATTGCTGCTGATCCAATAACGGTAGTCTTTAGAGATGGCAGAGGTTGTCCCATTCACGGTTATTTGAACTTCCTTTTTGGTTGTTCCCAGCAAGAGGAAACCCGGTCTTTCCCTTGGAATGGCAATTTCTGGGGTGGGAACTGCGACAACTGTGATTGAAATCCCAATTAGAGCAGCAAAATGAAAATGAAAATGTCTAGTCATTATGATGCTGTCTGTTAGCCTTGAAGGAAGTTTTGCACAAGTTCTTAATTTTAACTTGAACTATTTCGTTAACTGTCAACCGGAGCAATGTTTATAAAAAGTGGCTGTTAAAAAATTTTCGTATCGTAGAAGTATGCTGCTTTGACAAGATTATATTGACTGCAATGCACAGTTGAGAGAACCATGATACATAACTTACTACTAAAAATAATTTGATGCTCTGGGATTTGAGTGACTTTTTCTCCTCGGAATGGCTCAGTACTAGTACAGCGTAATCCTATAGGGTATGAAAAAATGGATAAACAGTCACAATATATTTTTCGACAAATGACTTTTGAACCAATACTTACATGCTAATTCGTAAGTCATAAGTCCTGCTTGGTTATTTTAAGCTCCCTATTAAGCTACGGCATATTTCTAGGAACTGATAATCGTGAGAGGTGATAAATTTCACTCGTAGAACTTTAGGATGATCCTGTGTTATGAATGAAAGTATTGACAATTTACGTAATTTTAGTCAAACATGCCCAAATGCCCAAATGGCAACATTGTCAACTCTACAAAATAACTATAATATTTTATGGCAAGGTTTCAGTATTTTGAACCCTTTCTTTAGATTTTTTTTGGGCTTCTCTCCAGTGCAATTCAGTTTTCTGGGTTGAGAGACAAAATTAATCCTTCCCGTTAGTTATTGAGGTTTTCCTACCCCGCCTGATCATACAGTTTCCTGAAGTGTTGAGTCGTTGATTGCCAAGTACAACAATGCATTATGCTAAGATATAATATGGAATGGATTATATATTACATTTCCATCTCTGACATGTCCCATTATTCCATAAACTAAATTGCAAGATTTGCTCTTGTCAATTTATTTCTTAATTGAAATTGGGCTTTGGGCTCGAGAAAGTCATTGAAAGTCATCGTTTGTTACCTGTTATTAACAAACACTTGTTGGCGTTGGCTTTCAGTTTCATACTTTCCTACTATTCGGCTGTTTTTTTAGTTAACAAAGACATGTGACAAATAAATCCGAGAAATGAATAATATTTTAAAAATTACCAAATGACCATTGTATCGATACATAAAAGACTGGATTTTGGAAATTGAGCGTGTAAGAAAAAGTGAATTGTTTGACATTTCATATTTTATTGCTGAGTACAATTTGTAAGTCATTCATTGCACAATTAACATTTTGGAAAAGTAATAAAACTGAATTGCTACTTTTAATAAATAATAGCTTGTGGCAACAAATAATATCTTTTATTTATCCCATATAATAAATTTGCCATCTGAACCTCAATATGGTGAAGTCAACTGAAATCTGTAAGTCTTTCATGAAGCAAATATTTCCTACTCCTTCACATATTTAGCTCCTCGCGTAACAGTGTGAAGGAATGAAATTGAAGGAAGTGACAGTAAAATAAAAAGAGTCATTTTTATTAAGTTCATGTGCCTATTTGAATTTAATGGGATAGACAGGAAATGAATATGTTGTTGGGATATTTTTTGGGCACAAATAGAAAAGATTAGCTATGCTAATAATGATGGAGCTCCAAGCTGGAAGAAAATCCGACCAACAAAAAAATATAATTATCATTTTTATTGCCGTGGAATTATCTTGATGTGGAATTATATTGGAGTCGGAGCACATCATCATTTTGCTTCACGTGGTTTTATTTAGTGGCTGACTGACATGAGATCGATATAATGAACCCAATCCTACACAGGGATCACATTATAATACCATAAATTAATTGAACTAGAATTGGATAGATTGTCATTCACTGAAAAGTAATAAAGGAAATTCTCTAACCATTTATATGGATATGGAAACATATCATATTCATGTCATATGATAGGGAAAAATGTGAAAATAAATTGCCAGAATCTATTTTTAATGAAAATAGTTTGCAGGAAACGTCTCGAGTAGGAATAAAATCGGATTTTGTATTGGTCAGATAATTGCATTAAAATTGGGATGGTTCTCTACTTAAACTCATTTAACTCCAATTGACAGTTTACGAATATTGCCACGGTGGCGAGGGCAGAGGACGGCAC
Organism: Pseudosinella alba; assembly: GCA_034700485.1. Lineage (NCBI taxonomy): Eukaryota > Metazoa > Arthropoda > Collembola > Entomobryomorpha > Entomobryidae > Pseudosinella > Pseudosinella alba. The sequence continues at coordinate 4,066 of JAQIXQ010002447.1, read as the reverse complement.
ATCTTTATCTGGGTCACACCAGAAGATAGAAATGAAATAATAATTTAGTAAATTTGGGAATTGCATTGTTTGAATTGGATTCAGAAAACAATAGATTTAAGGCTGTAAACTTGTATATAGAATGGTATTGTTCAGAATTTCAATATTATCTGATTTCAATCTCACTATTTCCAATTAAAATCACCACGCAATTTATATATTTTTAAACTAATAGGACTGAATAAATAATTAAAGTATAGGAAATGGCTGTGATGAACCTCTTTCGTGGTAAGGTTATCATGCTACTATGATAACAGTATTAAATGCAATACATTCATAGATGATCAAATGAAAACTAATTTATGAACGTTCGGGTTCGAGTGACAAAATTTGTCCTCTCGGTCCCTATATGCTCAGTTGTCAATACACAACTCACTCATTCATCGTCAGTATATAGTAAGGAGAAAATGAAGAAACTTATAATATTGCTTTGGACAAAGAACTCTTTGTATTGACACTTGGATGATATTTTGTAAGCCATAAATTCTGCTTGGCTGTATTAAGGCTAGCTTTCCAAGCCCCAAGAAACTGAAATATATAATACATATGAGCACGTCTAGGACTATGAACTGATATTCTACCTATTTGTATAGCTTCAGCATTTTCAGTGGTGAACAATGAAAAAGTGTCTCGGTTTTTTTTTTGTCCAGTAAACTATATTCGTTTGGGTATTTTATGGTTGTGGCCTGACATGAAATTTAGGATGCGGAAAGGATATGGATTTTTTGTCCGTTTGACTAAAGCTGGAACTGCAATAACCAAATCCCTAAAATTATATGCAATGCTATTTGACAAGGCTTCTGACCTTTTTTCAGATATCTGTGCAGCTCTCTCATACTCTCTTGCACCATTCAGTTCAGAGTCAGATTTACAAGTCAGTTAATCATTCGTGTGTTATATCATATCAGAATTTTTGCCAACCTTCCAGAAGTGTTGAATGTTAAGTACAAAAATGGATTATTTACTACTCATTACCAGCAGATTAATAATACATGTTGTGCATTGCATTTCATTGCATATGGCATTACGCACTCTTCCTTTGGAATAAAATTACATTGTAAGATTTGCTATTGTCAGTTTGTTTCTTAATAGTTCAAGTTCGGCTCGAGCAAAGCATCTGTTTCTATTTAATTGGGCTGACTAGTTTGTAATCGTTTGCTAATTGCTGTTAAATATTTGTTAGCATTGTCTCATACTTTCTGCTGCTAGTTCAGCAAAAAAAAACACGACACCTGGGACGTTGTGGTAGTTGAGAATTAGAAAATGAATCCCAGACATGCCCCTCGCAGACATCTCAAACTGACGATGAGACAAATAATGGTGATGGAGTGTGCGCTGCTTGTCGTCCAGGTTTGGAAATCGACAAGGCATCGAAAAGGGAGCTAAACTACGAGTGAACAGTATCAATACCAGCTATTGGGACAGCACAGACAAAAATCAAATCAAAACCGCCTGAAAAATATAAAATGTCACCGGTCAAAGTCAACAAGAAGGTCAAGCTCAGTGCCAAGGACTTACAACTGAAGTAGCTTCACCCAACTCCACAATGACACCTGAATCCGAGTCACCCAAGCGTAAATTCTCAGACAGATCATCATAAATTTACGACCTTTCCTCCGGGAAATTCAAAAGCATTTTCAAATATGTTTGGACTGGATAAGCACCTCCAAATGACCAGTTGCCTGGCTGGGGAGAGTCCAAAACATGTCAGCAGTTGTGGGCTGTGCAGCCAAGGGTGTAACAGTTAGAGATTTGCCATTGCATCTGAATGATGCTCATCTTCAACTCCGGAAGTCCTCGCGTGGGCGGTGCTCCATGAATTTTAAACGGTTTGCAGCGGCCTCGGAATTCGGTTCATCTTGCAATAATGAATAATGATACTAAAAGATTGGTTGGAGACGAAGTGTATTTGGGATTGGAAACTGCCAGATTAGCTGCCCATCTTTAATTAATAATTTGAAAACAAACTATTGTTGAGTTGATCAAGCCCAATTCATCCCCAACATTTCAAGACAAACGCGGACATCATGACAGAATTCATTATTGACGGGTATGATTTTCATAGTTGAATATTTATTTCTAATTTCCATAATTTAAATGTTGACCTGATGTAAGACTCATCCATTATCATTATTAACAATAAGCTTATGCCATGTAAAAAAAAACCATTTAATGGTACAAAATAATTTGTTTAAGTATTTTTCACAAATTCATAATATGCAATCCAAAATATGTCATAAGCAATATATAAAAAAAAAGTATTCTGAGATCTTCAAGCTTACGTAAATTAATTAGGTAAGTCGGTTTGGTTTACGTAGTCAATAGTAATCATCATCTCCTAATTATTACTACCGTTATTATATTAGCCTTAGCCATTAGTTAGTAAAATCAGGTATGCACAATATTTATTAACCTATTTAATTTATTAAATGAATACGATCATAATGTCTTACAAGGGGCCCAACTGAAAGTTAATTTTTCTTGTGACTTTATTACTCTTGTATAATCATCATCGCGATTGCACAATGAGACACACGAATAGTTTTATTACTATTGCTATTTATTACTAATTTATTGCAATAAGACAATGGGAATATTATACTTACAAAATTGTCATTTGTGCAAACTGCAAAGCAAGGTCAAATGCTAACTCGTGCAATGCGATGCAATTTATTTGATTCCATTTATAGTCCGATTTATGTAGATACGCAGATCCAAATTTTTAATTAAAAAAATGCCAATGTAGATATAACCTTTAAATGATGCATAAAATAGGGAAGGACCTATTATGAAAATGTTGTCAAATAATAACCGTCTTTTGCTAAGGCATGATATTATATAAAGTTGGGAATGTTAGAAAGCGTTACAGTAATCGATAATCGATCGCAATGAACAATTACCTGCTTGCTATAATTGCAATAGTAGTTTTTGAATGAATGATATCTCGTTGAAAAATCAAAATTAAACCATGTTGTGGAAGTGGCTTGTATTGATGTAGATAATGGAATGGGATCTTGTAGTAAATAAGATGAACTAGTTCTACTTTCCTGGTTATCGCTTGGACTAACCCGGTCCGCATCATAATTATTATCCACATCATACATGAAATGATACGTAAAAGAAACGTAAAATAAAATATTCCATGGTTCATGATTCATATTTTTCCACCTCGACATTTCGTACATGCAAAATTAAAATAATTATTTACCTAATTGCCTGGCAGTGGGATCGAAGTATGAAAGGGAAATTGAAAATGGAAACATTACAATGTAAATGGATATAAATGGACATGCTTCATTCGACAAAAACAGACACATAACATTGTTAAATGCCCAAATTGAGCATTGATCACATCTTGTCCCAGAACGACGCGTCTGCCGTCTCCTTTAATTTGCAAATAATAATTCCATTCCAGTCCATATTTCTGGAAATGTAGTCATTATTTTTGACAGCTACTTCAAAACTCACGTCAGATTTTGCTATTTTCTGAATGATTTTTATAACCCTCAATTAAACTCGGAGGAAGGTGACCCCATGAAAAGAATGTCGGGCGAGTTGGTCATCGTCGTCGTTATGTAGATAAAAGACTATCCTCTGCTCATCAGAGTGGATGGAAGAAGTACACAACTAGCAGTTTTATTATGGGCAACAAGCCCAGTAACATTCCATAAGTAACAGCTCATGAATATATAGTTTGAGGACTTGAGGAGGGTTTATTTAGATTCAAAATCAAAAGCGCTACTAGACGTTCGTAGATCGCAGTACGGTATGCAATAATATTGCTCGCGGTAAACCATCCATGGATTTGCTTTGGCGATTGACAATGTTGTCATAGGGCATCAGAATTTTGTTGCATGAAATTCATATTAACACAAAATGCCATCCGGGATTATCGGGACACTTTTTTTTATGGAATAAATATTTTTAGCACCCTAAAATTAACTTTTTGACACTACGATTTTAAGTTTTTATCCTTTGTTAACTTTTTAGCACCCGTTTTCCAAATCAACTTTTCAGCACCCAAATT
>JAQIXQ010002446.1:0-10622 GCA_034700485.1 Pseudosinella alba | reverse complement strand
TATACAAAAAGCATAATTTATATAGAAAAAGTATAAAAAGCATAATTTATTTAGAAAAAGCATAAAAAGCATAATTTATATAGAAAAAGCAAAAAAAGCATAATTAAGAGTGAAAAAGCATATTTTTTTTGTTCCAGGAAAAGCGTAATTGTCCTCGCCTTACACATCACCCTACACCCCTTGATATGCACCCCTTAATAATGCACAGGCCTCCCTCCAAAATATGCCCCCTCATATCAGCCTCCCTTCAAAGTAAGCCCCTCCTTATATAAGCCTCCTTTGAAAATAAGCCTCTCCCCTCCCCCTCCAAAATACTAAAATAAAAAAATTAAGCCCCCAAAAATTATCCTTCTGCTCATATAAACAACCTCCTTTGAAAATTTTCATTCCTCAAATTACAAGCCTTCCTTCCTCGAAAGGGTTTACCTATAGATGCATGTTTCAGTCCATCTCTACTCATTTTTCAGTCTGCAGACATCAGATCAGACTTCAGATAATACCAGACTATTCAGATCAGACTTTCAGACTTTTATGTCTGCTCTGATCTGAAGTCTGAATTCGTTGAGTCTGAAAAAGACTGAAAAAGTCTGAAAGTCTGAATTAATGGGTCTGATTCCAGCTCTAGTCAAAACATGTGTAGATTCCAGCATCTTAGCCAAGTCAAGTGATATCACTTTCCCTGCCAGGCTACATACGTACGTACAACTTATCATCTTGTTAAACATCTTGTATATTACGTACTTCCAAATTCCAAGATGAGTAAAGTTTCCAATCCATTTCCCTTGTACAAGCCGATTTCCATTCGATGCAGCAGTCGAAGTCGAAGCCAATTCTCTTCTCCGTCCTAAACTCAAACTCACACTCAAGTCATATCAAGTTTGGAGAAAGTTTGCTGTCCTTTTTCTGCAGAAGTAGAAGGTAGCAATTTCCCTTTTAAAATATCAAGACCTAGGCTCAGGCTCAATTTGGAGTTCGGATCCTTTCCTGGTCATGTGGATTCCACTTTATGTCTGAGAACCTGAACAAAGTTGTGAAATGACTCTATAATAGTTTCTTCTTTTCCCAAAGTGAGATAGTGGGTGAATATCTTTGTATTTTCCCTCTTCTTCTTTAAAACATGAATCAAGCAAAAATCTAGTTACAAAATAAAATAGTGAAAAGAATTTAAACTAGAAAGTGACGATAGTGATAGTCCCCCAAGTAGAACTATTATTTTTGTGAACATATCAGTAACCCGCCACGCACTGCCACTGTCACTGCCCCAAGTGAAAATATTTTATTATTTCTTTCTTTTTTCTTTCGGAAAAAGCCTGTATCTGTTTAGCAAATTCGGGTATTCGGTTTCTCCTTTCTAGGAAAAGGGGAAAGTGATGGGAGTCGGGAGTGAACATTTACTTTGTTGCCAAAAACCCTCTTTCCCGAAAGATAAGGTAGAGCTTTTCTTATCGAAATAATAACTTTTCAGGGTTTAGACGTGGTCCCTTCAGTTCTAAATTATCGAGCTCCTGAGTATCCCAAAACATTATTAAAGTCGCCACAGACCCTAATTTTATTAGGAAAGGAGAGGATGTGGCTGTTCTCTTCTGACAAACAGGTTCGCGAGAAAAAATATACATATAATTTTTTCACGGAAGGGAGTATATAATGATATTTGGAATGTTCATAGATAACGAAGCAGCGTCAGGGACTTCAGGACGAGAAAATACAAGGCTGAAAACGACGGAACAGGAATCCCAAATTCATTTCTTGCTATGCCATTTCAGCGTTACTTCAACAGCGTTCCATCTTGGTTAGAAGGCATAGAATACCTAAATGAAAGTGAATGAGACGATAAATTGAAATGGGTATCAGAACCACATGGTAGCAATCACATTTATCTTCCATTAATTATACTAGTAAAACGTACAAGCAAGGCTTGAAAATATAGTTGTCCCTTCAATCATTCCCTCAGATTTCCTCCGGATTTTTTGTTAGCAAAATCAGAATCGAGAAAATACCGAGTTCAACATTCTTCCGAAATGCAAGAAGTCACACTACTTTATTGATTACAATTTACAATGAGCAGCTTGGATTTGATGAGGTTAATACGGTTGCTGATGGCTTGATGAAAAGAGATTTGGATTGGATAGTTCATCGATGAAAGGAAGCTCGACATTTGGATATAGCATTGGGTTGGAGAGCTCCGAGTTCCCACCTTCATTCATTTGCAATGGGAAGCTAATCGATAGAGTTCCACTAGATACGTGCCCATCCATTGGGAATTTTTGCGAAGGAATTAAAAAAAAAAACGGCAACTTTCATGTTTTCACTTTGAATGCTTAAGTAGCGGAGTTTTGAAGTTGGTTTTGGGGTCAAGGTACCCTTGCAGGCATTTGTCGATAGTAACAATCCATTGTCACCTGCCCAGTCTTGCCCATGCTCTTTGGATAGCGTTATAATTGCACTTCCATGCTAATCTGAAGTGATGTGAAGATTAGCAAAATAAATAACATACCCAGGTTATCAACATTGAAATACATTGAAATCATTTTTTTTATATTTCCCAGTCAACCGGTTAATATAATAAAAAATTACATACACTGCATATCCAGATCGATATGACATAATCTAGCCACAATTCGCATTACTCTCTAAACAGGCATATGAAATTAGCCGTTTGCGACGGATGGTAATTAGGTAGCTGAATCCATAAAAGTTAAAACCTAAGAAATGCATATTATCCAATGCCTTAGATATAGCGTGCTAAACTCCAATTCTCCGGTTTTGTTTTAGCAAATTTAACCCTGCAACTGAAATTTTTGAACATTCATTCGTAATTTTCTCAGTAACCTTAAATGCGACAAGGATTAAATATAGTTCATTGGAATCGGGATTTAAGGGGCTTCCCAACGACATGCCACTTGCCATATATTGGTTTAAAAAGAAAATGTTGCCCTTAACCTTTTGCACCCTTGGGGTCATCCGATTGGGCTGAAAAAATATTCAGTGTCGTGCCCTTATGACATAGTACTTATGTGCAAAATTTGCCAACCATTGATCCAGGAATGAAGCCAGGAACGTGTAAACGGACAGACGGACAACTCAGTGAATTTATAACTAACTGAATACTTCAGCTACGTAACAACCCTCCAAATATGGGAATCCCATATTGGGATCACTGGCTTAATAAAAGTTCATTGTCTCGATCAATCATTTCTTATACTTACAGAGTAATTATAATTTCCCTTCAGTATTTCCCCAATCCTGAAGTTAAGCCAGATTCCAATATCAAATGGGATCGAAATGGGAATCCCGGGAAGTGCAAAAACGTTGACCGGGTAATTCCGGTGTCCAGTTACTAACCTAATCCACCTATCCATTCATACTCATTAACTACAATGACTTCTAATCCCGGTGACGTTAACGGGTTTAACCAGCAGTGAGTGGATGGAGTTTTCCCATTCCCGTCACGGGCTTAATGATAATATGATAAGAGGAGACAAGACAGTCCCGGGAATTTAATTGTCCCATGCTGACCTGCTTGAGTTACATTGCATGTTAGTTATCTGATAAGCTTATATGAAATTAGATTGTCAATCAATTTCATTAATTATCATCACTGCCACACTGTATACAATGAACAGGGGAGGAGTAGTAAAAATAATCAATTCCGACTCTCCACGGGGTTTGGGACGTGAATAACCGATATGAATTAATTTACTTTAATGATGTGCTCGACCATGGAATAGCGCATAATCCACGCCAACATAACTATAAATACTGAGGCCCAACCTCTCTCCAATCACCATTCCAGTTCCACTTCCAACAGAGACACAACAGCAAAATATTCACTAAAGACTGAACATGTTCCGTCAAATTCTCATCGCCGCCCTCATTGGGCTGGCCGTTGCTGCCCCCTCCAACAAGGTGGACAGCAAGCTGAGTGCAGTCCTTGCCAGCCAGGGTCATGCCAACGTTGTCGTCTCCTTCAACGTAGGCAATGAAGCCGTCCTGAACAGGATCAACGCCATGAGGTTCGAATCCCGTACTGCCAAGATCACCACCATGAAGACCCAGTTGGAGGAGCTCCAGGCTTCCACACAGAAGAAAGCTTTGAGCATCCTCTCCGGAAGCTCCTTGACCTTCCACGCCCTCTGGATCAACAACAGGATCTACATTGAGGCCGCCACCCCCGAGATCGTGGCCAGCATTGCTGCCCTCCACGAGGTTGCCGAGGTCCGTGAGGAATTCGTCGCCTCCATTGGCGAGCCAATTGAGGGTGTCAGCATCAACGCCGAATGGGGCATTGAGAAGATCGAGGCTGAACAAGCTTGGGGCCTCCCCGGGGGAAACAATGGTGCCGGAGTTGTCGTCGGTGGGTAAAATATTATATTTGAAATGCACCTAATTACACTTTCAAAGGTTGACAGATAATAGAAATTTGAAAACAATTCCTTTTCCTGTACAGCAACAATCGATACCGGAGCACGCCACACCCACGAAGCCATCCGCAACAACTACAGGGCCGACTATGGTTGGTTTGACCCGTACAACGCAAACGCCCAGCCCATGGACGCCAACGGTCACGGAACTCACGTTGTGTAAGCTTCAGTTCCCTTCCATTTGCATATGATTTACCTATTTCATTGACTGAATTTAGCTACTTTCATCATATTTGAACCTTTAGTGGAACCATTGCCGGATCCGGTGGAATTGGTGTCGCTCCAGGAGCTCAATGGATTGCCTGCCGTGGTTGCAACACCGCCTCCTGTACTGAAACCGCCCTCACCCGCTGCGGTCAATGGGTTGCTTGCCCAACCCTCGCCAACGGACAATCCCCCGACTGCTCCAAGTCCCCTGTCCTCAGTTCCAACTCATGGGGAGGTGGCGGTGGACAGACTTGGTATGACTCAGTTATCGAGTCTTGGCATACGGCTGGCATCATCCCAATTTTCTCCAACGGAAACGGCGGATCAGGCTGCAGCACTGTAGGATCCCCTGGAGACAGCGCAAGGGTTATCGGAGTCGGATCCACCACCGCCTCCGACGGCATCTCAACATTCTCCGCCCGTGGACCTGCCCGTAATGGGGCCATCAAGCCTGATATTTCTGCACCTGGTGGAGATGTCCGATCCTCCTGGAGCACTTCCGATACCGCCTACAACACCATCTCTGGAACTAGTATGGCGGCCCCCCATGTCTCCGGAACTGTTGCCCTCCTCCTCTCCCAAAATCGCAATCTTAGCTACGCACAAGTCAAGGCTTTGCTCGACAACAATACTGACCGTTCCGGTCTTGGACAGGCTGCCACTTGCACCATCCCCAATGACCAGTTCCCCAACAACGTCTATGGATCCGGAAGGCTGAATGCCCGCAAGTCCCTTGCTGCCGCTATCGGAAGCTTCTAAGCTGAAGCTTTTTTTTTCAAATTCCAAATCCTTACATCTCAGCATCATTATATCCTTTTAAATTCCATACAAGGAGGGTTATTTACCTAACCACCTTAAAATCTAAAACCCAATAAATATGATTATAAAGAAATAATTAGCACGCAAAGAAAATTCTTAACATATTTGCACTTCCCGGAATGATAATCCATGAAACATGTCATATGAGTAACTAATACTAGGTCATGAGGGCACGGCACTGAATGTTTTCTGAGCCGAATCCGACGGCCCCATGGGGGTCAACGGACAGGGTCAATATTTTTTTCAAATACCAACATATAGCAAGTTACATATCGTCTGAAAGCTCTTATCACACTGATTTCAATGGTGTATATCTTATCATAAGCCGTATTAACGTTATAATAAAAAAATGACAAAACGGGAATTCGATCTTGGCGTTTTAGTTAAACTTCCAACTTCTATACATACACTGGCACTGGCATCATTGATATTTATATTACTAATACTAATGATTGTCAATGATCTTAGGCTATGATCATTAAGTCACTATTTAATAAATATTTAACACTCAGCTCTGTAATTACCATCCGTTGTAAACGGTATATTGTCAAGAATATTGATAAAGAAAGCATACTGGTCAGGATAAGGTAAACCAAATACGAATGTTCACTTTCCGTCCATGTGGTCACCTGTCTTCGTCTGTATTCCCTCGGAAATTTTAATTTTACTTGTTGAGACAAAAGGTATAACCTCGATATATTAGATAAGTATGCTCAGGTGAAGTTCAGAAGGACATTCATTTTAACATTAACATTCAGTTTCAATATTGTTAGGGTCAGTACGGGATGAGCATGTTAGTTGGGTAATTGGGGAATTAAGTTTTATAATTAGGTTACGGTTTCTATGGTTGTTTATGGCTTTCTTGAGGAAGAGATTTGTAATGTTCATCGATGAACGAAAGCTCAACATGTAGAAGTGCATTAGAAAGGATGGATCTAGTAACGGCTACAAGAATTTGGATGCAATAGGGAATGGGTATAACTGATAGTAGCATTGGGTTTGAGAGTTTCGACCTTCATTCATTTGCAAAGGGGAGTTAATCGATATAGTTTCAGCAGAAACGTGCGCAGAATTTTGATCAAGTTGTGTGGAATAGTTTCTGGGTTGGTGAATGTAATCTACACGTCGACAGCTCCTGACAGCTCCGGGTGGAATGTAACAACATGATAATACCAACTTGTAACAAACAACTGTGACTGGAGCAGAAAAGGGGAAAAGGGTAGCAGCCGCCAAAAACTACAAACTAGACAGAACCATACTTACTAACAAAGGGAAATGCTTTTTTTTAAATTGGCAATTTTAGTCAAACGTTTGAGGAACCACATTGGCATTTGTCAAATCCTTCGGGAAACAAAAATATTTATTACAAAGGAATTTAAAACTTTCTAAATTGTACTTTCTCTCCATGTTTCCTTGCCAACTTTCACTCCTTCCAGTTCTTTTGCCTTGGTCAAATAAGAAAATTGATTTACTTGACTACTTGAATTAGTAGTCAGTCGCAATTATTTATTTACCTATACCGAAAGGGATTTACCACCGTAAGTTAGTTTACTTAGTTTACACCTTTCCAAGTTACGACGTCTTCCACTATTTGCCAAATACTACTCAGCTTTCGGTGAGACATGGAGCAAAATGAAATTAATTTAATTAGCTTTACGTTCAAATACCACATTTTTATTTTTGATCGTAGTATCCCTGCGGAACATACCAAAGTCATTATCTATTCCAAGGCATTCATGAATGAGTGTGGAATTACAGTCGACACTGTCAGTGTCTGTCAATGCATGCATTTTTTCATGCATTCTGACCACTATGTGAAAAGCGGTCAGATTTCCTAACAGTCCTTTGCCTTGCCGTCAATTAGTGACGGCTATAGTCGGTGTCGACTGTGTATCCGTCAGCAAATAAAGATTTTTATGTTTATGTGTTTCCCTGCATTATTTTGAGAGCTAGTAAAATTAAATCTGATTTCTCCGGGTTGTTACTCCGAATTAGCCGGAAATCCACCAAATGAAATAACACTTTCTCCACGTTTCTGCATATTCCGTTTTCCCAGTCCTCCATACGATCAAGCTAGGTAGGTAAACTAAAATTAATCAAATAACACAGTCCAAATGACAAATTCGCATGTCTCAGACCCACATCCATGTGAAACAGGATTTCAGGCCGGGGCTGAAATTTAATTTAACTAACGGTTTGGAGACATTCACGGAGAAAATATTTACACCCAAACCTATGCCAATATTCTATTCTCTTAAGCCATGACGCGATATGGTCAAAGGCTGTAGGATCATGAGGCCATATCAAAGTTAATCCGCTTATTCCATCCCAGCACTTTATTTGGGCATATGATCATATTAGCCTTTTCTCCTGTAAAAGTTGGAGCTGACAATGAGTCAATGAGTGAATGAGGCAGTAATAAAAGTAGAAACTTTATTTGTTTTATTTCAGAAAGAAAGAATACAACACAAAAGTCTGATATAGTAATTTATCAAATCCAAACAAAATGACATAACACTCGCAATATATCTTAATAAATTGGTGAAGTTTATTAAGATATATTGCAAGTGTTATGTATGTATGGTAGCCTTTAGTTCCGATCTGATCAGGGATTGACCGTTAGCAGACAAAAACCATCCGATCTAACCGATTATGATCACTAAGACCGATAACAAATTATTTACAGGGCTTAGTGTAAATTATTTGTTATCGGTCTTAGTGATCATGGGGTCATTTCATAAGTTTCTGTTGCAATTCTGCAAACTCTCTGCTTCTCTAATTCGTATTTTAAGTTATCGGTTGACCGTTGATCTTAGTGATCGACCGAGATGGGGTTAAACGGTTTATAATCGATAAAGTTGGCCATCGCCCGATCATTAAACAAAGGCTAATGTATGGTTATGGTCATATTCTGGAGAAAATGGAACAGAAGAAACTTGTGGAAAATAATAATACCCAATACAATTAAAAGGCAAACTTGCCATAATCTTTTAGTTGACCTTACAGCCGGCTGTGCGGCTGGTTCTGGTTGCATGGGCCTGAACTCAACTTCCTTACAAAAGAGATTTTGATTCTGTTCTGACTAATGCAAAGAAATTAGACAATTTAAGTTAATGGAGCTTCCCCGGCTTTAATAAAGTGCTTATGCAGAACTAGGCTAAACCCTATACCGGGACTTGGAGAATAAAAAAAACACTTCGGCTAACTATCCTTGCAGGAAGCACGTGCCCCTTGTGACTTGTTAAGGTTTTTGCTTTCTCCCAAACTGTTAAATAAATTGAAATTCAGAGAAGAAGGGTATGAAATTAACACATATACAGCAACACTTTATTTTCGTTTTAAGAAATATGCGAGTATGCCTAAAAGGCAATTTGCTGAAGTGAGTCGTAAATGCAAGCTAGATGTCAGTAAACAAGGATTCGGTTTGACGAATCCCATTGATTTGCAAACAATTTCACATTATACTAATATGCAAGGATGCTACTTAATGTTGGAAAATAGTTATAGTATCCATTTCCGAAGCTACGAAGACAAACCATCAACTCTCCAAATCCCTCAGGATTCATGTCCTCACTCTGGTTTCTGTATTTCTGTATTCCTGTATTTGTACTCTCAAAAGGAAAATATGAGAAACAAGATAGAATGGAGAATGATAAACGGGGTATAGAGAATCGGCTTCGGTTTCAGTGTAAATATTCCTCGGCAGTGCAGCTTTTACGATAATGCTTGTGATAAGAATGGGACAATTTGGGTTACTTTAACATGAACACTGTACTTTCTCCGGAACCTTCTCCTGCTTCTTGTTGAAATAAAGATGAGCGGAAAGCTGTCACTTCACGTTGCAGTTCGGCTTTACCAATAACCTTACTTTTACGGCGCCCTTGGTTTACTCTGTCAATCTGGCATGTCATATGTCACATTCTTAAATGTTGCGGCAATAGAATGATACTTTTTATCTGGAATATTTTAGCAACATTGAATTTTTTCTCCAGCATCCTACTTTCTCTTTTCATTTTTGGTTTATTTCTGCAGCTCCAGGTCTCTCTTTCCGTCAGCCATCCACTCAAAACTTGAAATTTAATATGACGAAAAAGGAAAGGTCCTAGAAAAAAAGTCGTTCATTTTTTATAGAATGGAAGGGAGCATAAAATGAAGAAATAAACAGAGACGACATGGCCACTGGTGGAAACATTCTTGACTCTGGCATACGTAGCTCAAGTCACTTTTATCCGGTCTAATGTGAGAAATGCATGCAAATCAAATTTAAATACGATTGGCATGAATTTAATAACTTTTACGTAGGAAATCACTCCATAGTAATAACATCAAATTTTTAAGCAAGAAATGGATTACTAATAAAATTCAAGTCCATTGACATAAATCCACATATTCGATGTAATGTCTGGCCCAACCAACTTGACGTAAGATTTAAACATCTCCAAGTATTGCTCCCTTCGGTCGCTCCTTTGATTAAGACTAACATGCTTTCCGTCAGTGTCGCTGTCAATAAGATCGTCGGTGACGTCAGTGTCACTGTCACAGATGGTATTGAGGAAGTCCTTTGCTTTTAGGTAACAACGGCTTTTGCACCGAATGAAGACCTATATTTGACAGCGGACAAAGAGCATAAACCATTATAAAAATTACTCCCCAATTAATTTCAGATTCCGTTTCCGTCATAATGAAGAATTTAATATAGTCAATTTGTGTAAATTAATTCAAGCCAACCTTCTCAAGAAGCGCTTCGTGGTCATCATCATCATCATCACCATGCGCCTGAACTGGCACTTCCTCAATTTGCTGCAAACGCTCCGTTTCCTTTTTTAATTTTGCAAAGCCCCCATTCAAGGATTCCATTAAGGAGGAAATCTTCTCATCAAAATCAATCCACTCTTGGGTGACGGGACAAAGTAACTGGCAAGGTTTGAAGTTGGACTTGTATCTCATCTTGGCACAACTATGTACATAACAGCCCATGAGGTAGTATTGCATCTGAGGGTTCACTTTCGCCCATTGGTTGACCATGTTAATCTCCCGTAGGATGCTGAACGTCCCTGGGCTGAGGAAGGAGTAATCAGGATCATAGAAAAAGTTGGCGGAGTAAATGCAAGTTGGGAGGATGTCCATCACAGCTACCCCAATTAGGGTTGAGGAGATGTAATAGTGTTCGTGGTA
>JAQIXQ010002445.1:0-10626 GCA_034700485.1 Pseudosinella alba | reverse complement strand
CATCAGCATCCGCTCCCCATCAAGCAAATCGGGGAAGAAATTATTTGTGTTGAGGAAGGCACGATGTTAGGTTAAATGTCCAAACGTTTGCCAAATAGCTCTTCTCAACTTCTCAACTTAAATAATTTACTAGACAAAGTCATTCAACGGCTCGTATATTATTTTTCGGATGGGATGGGGATGGAATGGGAGCTGTGGGCAAGGAAGAGCCCAGTCCTAATGACACTTCCGAGAAGGAAGGCAATTTTCATTTTTTTGAAACGGGGGAATGGAATGAAAGACCCACTTTCATTATCAATTTTAAAGATTGTAACATGAAGTTGACAAGTAAACTCATTATAAATGCGACGGGGCCGGGGGATGCAATTCGAGACATGTAAATGCAAAACGAAAACGAAAATAAGCCATAGTTCATCCAGAGTACGACGGAACACTTTGGATTAGGATCTGCTTTCTCAACCATAAAATCAAAATACGTCCGTATCCGCTTCCTCCTATTCGGGGATTTGTCCGAAACTTAAGTATGATCATTCTTCATCATATCATCGTAAAATCCTATGTAATATTTGTCTGTCCCCCATGTCCTGTCGTAAACGGTTTTTTTTGGGGGACTTAAGTAGGCTTCTTGTCACGGAATATCATTTCCGGTTTGGCATCATGCATCATGTTGCCCTCCCATCGGTCGTCGGACTTTTAAATAAATATTGTACAACAAATCCATATAGCCAATACTATCATGTCCATCCACTCTAAATGAAATGTTATGTAATGCAATCCTAGAACTGATTCGATTAGATTAAATTAGATAGGAATGGTTTTCCCCATATTATTTTTTTTCCTAGAAAAATAAATTGACTGACTGAGCCCCAGAGCCCCAACTGAAGTCATACAAGACATTTTGCGAAAATGCGAAACGATGGAGTAAATTCATTAGTATTATTTAGTAGTAAAGCCAATGAAGATGAACTGTCGGGATGGTGTTGTGACGTCAATGGAAAGATGAGTTATGAACTTGACTGATTATGATTATGAGCTTTTTTCTCGCCTGATCTTAAGAGCAAACTCTAGCCTAAAGTATTGAGAGACATAAGACAGGAGAAATAAATACTCTACTGGGAACAAATTATGAAGGAAACTGTTTTGCTATTATTACTTTACTACTTAATTTTTGCTACTTCCTGAAAAAAAATGTTTTTACATTGGGGAAACCAAAACTGAAATCGAATTTACCATACATAAAAAATTAAGCAGAAACATGGTTTCCAAAATTAGTTTTTACATGTTTTTACAGTTATTCGACGTGCTTCATGGATAATAGGGGAAATACGTAATTTGGAAATGGTTTTTCAGGAAAACATTGAATTATTATGCGCTTGTTTTTTGTAAGTTGTTCTGTAGCTGTCATCGTTAAAATATGTAAAATTTGTCTGAGGATATAACTATTTTACAATCTAGCCACGTTAACTTTAAACCAGATACCATTAAAGCTCAATTTGGACGGGGAAATGAGTAAAGTTGTGTCAAAATTACCTTTTTATTAGCCTCATTACGATCTTCTTAATATCTTTTTACAGACGAATTTCTGCATTTTAGATTTTAGAAGTGTTCATTTTGAATTCTGGACCTAGGCATTCATTTTAGCACCACCAGCCCATATTACTTTCCCTCCCCGTCTAATTTTAGCCACCTACACTAAAAAGTAACGAGACGGGGCACTATAAAAACATGTCAATATTTTCCCTAATTAGTATCCAGTTTCATTATTACGAAAATTGTGAAAAGGAAACATATGTGCCATGCCATATTATACTCCATTTCCATATTTTCCTACAATTTACAGGAAAGGAATGTACATAATTGCATTTTTCGCAAAAAAAGTTATGCGCGTGTTGATATTTTTATACTACCTTTTTAACCTTGAGTCGTCTGGTCTGCCATTTCCCCCATTTTCATTTTCAAAAGTCAAGATTAATAAGGTACTTATAGTAAACTTTCTGGGAAACAATAACAGCCAACAACCAAGAAGAATGGTACACGTTCCCATTTATAGCTTTTTT
This sequence comes from Pseudosinella alba, assembly GCA_034700485.1. Classification (NCBI taxonomy): domain Eukaryota; kingdom Metazoa; phylum Arthropoda; class Collembola; order Entomobryomorpha; family Entomobryidae; genus Pseudosinella; species Pseudosinella alba. Next base: position 8,569 of record JAQIXQ010002445.1, on the reverse strand, counting down.
TTTGCTCCCAGTCAGATTCAGAAGCCTTCCAAAGTCGGCATATTAAACTCAGCTTCAGTCAGACTGAGAGCAATTCTTGTTCCAAATGAAATAGGAGTAACATATGTCGGGAAGGCAGGGGAACTAATGCGAATATGACGTCATTACCGTTCTTGGCTCTCCGCGAAGGAGCTTCTCCGAGAAAAGAGGAAGTAGAAGTACATATATTACTTGTGTGTTGATGATATGGATGAAAAGAAAGAAATACATAGAGAAAAAAGGTAACATAATCTGGTAGACTAGAGTATATAGTACATTATGTGATGATATCATTTTTCTAGCTCACACAATCACAATTAGGCCCAGCTTCCAAGTAAACATTTTCCCTGAACCTTGTCTAAAAATGTTGCAAGCATGGGCAGTTTCTCTCGCAAATAAATTGTCTACAGAACATCAGAAACAGTCATAGTCGGGTCGTGAGTAAACAAGGATTTATCCAGCAATATTCCGCAGAGATTTTGAGTAGGCGAGACGCGAGAGTTCTTTTGAAATGTCACCACATACTTATATATAAGTCTATCGATATTGATGATGATGATGATGATGGGAAAAAGAAGTCCATTTATATTTTTCCAATTGAGGTGAGTTGATGCATTAAGTCTTCTGTATTTTATTGTATTTCCTGGAACAGCTAAATTATAAGTAGGTATGCGTGTGGCAATTGGCAAGGTGGGCTCACCCGCTGACTGAAATGAAACTAAAATTAACGGGGCGCTGCCTTCCTCTAATGGTGTGGTCTGTTATCCACTTGTCTCCGCCTCAGCGATTCTTTTCATCCATGTCATGTGTAATTTATCTGGGGCTATTATGGGAACTCCAAATCCAATAGTTTCTACGTGGATGCTCTCTTGAGCTCAGTTCTCCTCAAATCCAGGAATAGATGTGACCTTTGCCTTTCACCCTTAATTACCCGATGGGAGTGAAGGCTGGCTGGAGAAAGATCAATTATACAAACAAGTAATATATATAGGGAGAGAAAAAGAATGCTTGAACATATTTTTTGCATTGCTTTTCTCAATGTACCCCGAAGGCTACGATAATATGATTGATGCTACCGGTTGTATCATCCGAGTTCATGAACTTCTATTTGTTGGCCATAAAAGTGCTTTAAGAATTACTTAAAGGAGCAGGATGCTCTGCCATCGCTTAGGTAATTTCTTACCAGCGAGGTCAACAGGATATAACCTTTTCGTATTGATTATTTTACACAACCATTTTGATTTGGGGGTTTCCGGCAAAGTTTCCCTGTAATCTGATTCTCAAGCAGATTGATGTTATCATTGTCAATATCGCCCAATCAAGGTAAACCATTTTGTCGTGCTTCAAACAAACTGAATCCAAGCCAAGTCATGTCGAGATAAATCATGGCCCTTAAAAGTCCAGTAAGGACCAGACTGCCTATCGAACCTTCACCTTCTGGTCGCACCAGTAAAAAACGCTGGTTATCAGTCCACGTGGCTGGACTTCTCCTCTTCACTACTGGGCTCATTTACTGCCAATATGGTGCATTGCGGTCAATGGAAATAAAGGATGGCCGTGTGCGATCCAAATCCCATCAAGAAAGCAAAGCTGAGGATTTGTCAACAAAGCCGAGAGTGAGCAGTTTGAGCATATCCCGACTAAATACCACAAATACCAAAACCGGAAACGGGGCTATCAAGCAGTACCCTGCATGCCCCATCCCCCAACTGGAACCTTATCATGAATCCATTCTAGACTACGTGAACAAGAAAGAGTTCCCAGTGGGGTATAACTGCACGAGGTCCTATCCCCTTCTCTTCAATTCCACCCTTCAGTCCAGGATCATCCCAGCAAAGGGGTCTGACTACTTCCGGGATGAAGGATACGAGAGCTGCTGCTATAGAACGGTTGTCAGAGAAGGGTCAGCAGGGGATCCTAATGGTCGCGAAATGTATGGGAATCAGGGTTATTTGCTAAATAAGATATGGCCTTAATTATTATAGTGGCAGAGGACATTTGTATAAATATTTGAATTACTTTTTAAGGGTTTCCCCCGAATGCTTTCCCGTGCACCTCACAGCCGAAACGAAAATCCCGGATGGACATGAGTTCATCGCCATCTTTTGCAAAAAGAAAGGCAAGAGCGCAACTGAAACCCTGGTTGATGCACACTCTTTCGTCCCTTCGAAACCGAGTTCCAATGAGAGCAAAAGCGAACAAATAGAGGAAAAGTTCAATGTTATCATATTTGGGATGGACGGCATTTCTAGAATGAATTTTCTGAGGATGATGCCACAAAGCTACTCCTTTCTAAAGAATGAGCTGGAGGCAGTGGAAATGTTTGGATATAACAAAGTTGGAGGTACTATTACAGTTACAAAATAAAAAAAAACAGCAATTTAAACATTTTAGAACAATAATTTTAGGGTGCTTATGTATTTTTAAAATGGTTTCAATTAGAAAATACGCCCCCAAACTTAATGCCAATGCTAATGTCGTCAGGAACGATCGGTAGGGATTTCGATAACTGCCCTTTCATCTGGAAGGAGTACTCCAAACAAGGCTACTACACAATGTTCGCTGAAGACGGCTCCGCCTCGCTCTTCCACGATATGGGTTTAAGTTTCGATCGGCAGCCGACAGACTACTATCTTCGTCCTTTTTCTCATTTCGCCGATGACAAGTTTAAAACGTATAGCTGTTATGGGCCCCGTCTCACCTTCCAATACCTCCTGGAGTACATGGAGAAGTATGTGGACACAATGAGCCGGAATCAGAAGAACTTCTTTGGGTTCTCCTGGGGCACGGCACTGACTCATAGCCATATCACCACTCCTCGACTTGGAGATCCTCTTCTACTAAAATCCCTCCGATGGCTGAAGACATCCGGGCACCTCAAAAATACCATATTCATTCTGATGAGCGACCATGGAATTCGGTTGGATGCCATTCATAAGACAATTCAGGGTCAATTAGAGGAACGCCTCCCATTACTCTACTTCGTGCTTCCCCAGTCATTCAAGATAAAGTATAAACTGGCCTACCATAACCTTCTCTACAATGCAGACAAGCTGATGACCACGTTCGATTTGCATGAGACCCTTAAAGAAATCCTAAACCTGGATATGATTGACAACCGCGAACTGTTGGAGAGAGAAGATGAATTGCATCGTCTTGGAAGAGACTTGCCACGAGGAATCAGTCTATTCCTTCCAATTCCAGAATTTCGCACATGTAAAATGGCAAGGATTAGGATGAACTTTTGCTCCTGTACTTACATGGAAGTGGCCAGTGTTTCAGATCCGAAAATTGATGCTTCTTGGAAAGCGATGCTTGCAGTCTCCCGCATCAATTCCATCCTTGGAAGCAACAACACAAGTTGTGCTTTCCTCAAACTACACAAGGTGAACATGGTCAGGCGAGTAGGTCACAAAAAAGATTTCTTTTGGAGTGGTTATTCAATCAACTTTGAAACTAGTCCTGGAGGAGGTCAGTTTGATGCTTTGGTTGCAAAAAATAAGGATGGTGAGCGTTGGATGGTTCAAGGTCCCATAGATAGGACCAATCTGTATGGGAATCAAAGCCACTGCGTTCGGGATATCATCAAGCTCAGACCATATTGTTACTGCTTAGACTAGTGGCTAAAACCTATCGAGTTATAGCAATGATCTTTTAATTACCTCCTGAACTTTAAAGTAAAATTAATATAAATGTTAATTAATTAATCCCATTATTTACCTCTATGAGTTATATTATCTTGTACAAATAAAGAAAAAAACTGCAAAGTTGTTGTTGAGAAATTATTGAGCCTGAAATATTTAACATTCTTGCAAGGACCTAGAACGTAACTATATGTAATTAATTACATTAAAATTAAACCGCAATAAAGCATTTTCCCAATACAATATGTCGCATACCATACCAAAGTTTCGCTTGAATGCATCCAGTGGAAGCTGGGAAAAGTAAAAAGTCCGGAATTTGCTGTTATCCAAATTAAATTAAATAATCCCCGAGAATGTATCACGACCTAGAAGGGGGATAAATTTGACCTTGAACAAGGTCAAATTTACTTGAGCAAGTACACATGAGCAAACCTGTCACTGGCACTGGCCAACAATGTTTTTGTGGAAGGAGAATGGTACTCTTTGGAGAATGAAATGAAACGGTAGAAAGGCATCAGGCTTGTTTCATTGAGGTTATTATTTAAAAAAAAAAAACTTTAATAGCCATAGAAGATACCTAAATGAACTACATGAACTTTTACTTTGCTCCTTTTCAATTTTCTAAAAAATAACAATAATTATTATTATTTATTAAACTTTATTGCAGACCAAATATACGTAAAGATACAAATAATAAGTCCATATACTACTAATGTTTAATGTTGAATGAAATTGCTCAATCAATAATGTAAACGATATTTCATAACTGGTAAATAAGTGTAAATATTATCATATTCATTTCGTAATCATAATATTTGAAGAATTGAGTTACTACTATTATTACTAGAAGGTTATAGTAATAGGTTTATTATGTGAAGGCTTCCACAACCTCATTATGTTGCATCGACTTGCCAATCCCAATTTGCAGACTTCCCCTTTTACGTTTCGAAATCACTCAAAGTCTTGAACTCCATTGCAGCCGAAGTCTTGGAAGTGTCTGGAGAAAAGGTTCGGCAAATCTTGTCATACTGCTCAAAGTTCAGCTTTCCAGTATCTGGAATAGATTATACAAGAATGACATTGATATTGATATTACAATGCAGCTCTCACTATGTAAGCCCAAAATGGGAATTGTACCTACATACTTAGGCATGGAAGGGTTGAATTGCATATTAAGGAAAGTTGTATAGATAATAGGAAATCGATCATGTTAGTATTTATGTAGCTTACTGCATTTATGATATGATTATAAAATGATATCATATTCACCAAACTAAGGCTGAGCTACTCTAAATTAAAATTGCACTTACGGGAAGGATCAACCAAGTGGAGCTGCTTTTTCAATTCATCCGGATTTAAATTTGCTTTGGGGGTGCCACATTCCTGAAGAAGCTTAGCTTGGGGATCTGCTCCACATCCACAACTTTGTCAAAGCCTGCTCCAGTGAACTCAGTGGAGGAGCGACGTCGGAACATATTTTTCAAGACTATTTGACATAAGAATAAAGCAAAGGTATTTGGGTATCCATAATGTGAATTTGGCCGAAATGCAATTTTGGACGCAATTAAGATTGAATTGAGAGTATATTTACAATTTCTTAGCTTATGCCAGTGTCAATTGTACCAAAATAATTATAATTGCTTGTTTTAAATTGTGATAACTTACTTGCAAATTTTTCAAAATCTTCAGCCTTGAATAAAAATGCAAACATCCAATCAATTGTAATATAAAATGTGCAGTTTATTTATGATATGCAGATATGTACTGAATATAAACATTTCATTTTCTTCTACCATTTCAACTTACCATTTTCCCCACTAGAAAGTCCTCAGACAAGCCCAAATTCAATCACAAGCAAACTCCTTTGTTCCCCAACAGAAAGCTTAAAAGTTCTAGTATTTTACTTACTAATATGAAAATTGTTATTGCAAAATGCGCGAATTTTCCGGTTATGGTGGTAGCACTTTCTTGCTGGAAGTTAAAAAGTCAACTGAACTGAACCCAAAGACGGATATCAATTTGCGAAGCTCTTGTTGTTGTCCTTTTCGCTTCATACCCAAGAGCATGCACTGAGAACTAGGAAGTGCAGAAATTACGCTTAAAAGTTTGCTGAGGTCAAGTGAATGACAAACAACATAAACACCAGATAATGTGCAGCAACATTGGATGCAATGCAACTCATGAACTTATCATGCTCAACGATGTTTTTTGCGTTCCAATCCAGCAACAAAGTCACAGCACCAAACAAACTTGACTTGTTTTTAACGGATATTGATATTACGATTACCTATGCATGTCAACAAAACATGTTAGAAAGGATTGAAAATAGAAACTGGCAGCTCCAGTTTTAGCTGGATTAATTTTAAGCTGAATGTGACTATAAATAAAGCATCGATATGATTCTCTGCGCTTTATTGGGTATTCTTGTCGACGACTGATTAGCACAGTTTAAGCTTGGATAGTTATGTAAACAAATGCATAGCTCCGTCCACCGTCCACACTTTTGTATGTATGTACCTATATGTGCAGAATTTATAAGAAAATGCATGCTACCAAAATAGAAAGGACAAATCTGGATTTCTATCTAGTTATGCTTCATATTTTAGAACTACATATTGCGCAACTACTAATGAAATGATTAATTATACTTTTTCAAAAGCAGAATGAATCTATCAAATCAAACCACTCCAACAAAGTCAAAGTATTTAATGTGGCAATAATTATCTAATTTTGATTTGTGTATTAGCAAAAAACTTCAAGCGGAATATGTTATATATGTCTGCATAGGCATATATGTAAACGGGTAAGTATCATAGTTTGAAGAAGACGGAAATGGAAATATTTATGAACACATTTTCCAACCACTTACAAAGCGCTGAGGATTCGACTCCCCGCACCATCTTTCCTGCCGTTGGCGAAGGAGAAAGTCTGAAGATCTTACAGAGACGTTCAATTTGAGTGCGTGTCAAGTAGATGTGCTACAACTACAAATGGAGGATTTATGGCGAAGTCACTTCTTCTGTTATTTTATTTTACTCTTGGAGTATCTACATTCCCTGAGACTTTGTGCTGGGCTATCCATTCATTATCAACCCTACCTAAATTAAAACGATTTACATCTTCATTCAAATGGCAGTGACGCATCTTTAAACGTAAAAGTTTAAAAGTTAACTAAAAAAATATTATAATTTCATTAAAGTCAATCGAATTGTTTTAATCCTAAAACACTTTTCAAACTTTCAAAACCAATGAATAATGGAACTGGCTCAAATGCAATTTAGTCAAAAACAAGCTCCAAAACTTTGCTACCTACCAAAACTTTGCTAACTGCGTCTGCACATGGCTCATTTTGCATTTGACTTACTCATCCCATCATCCATCAAAAATAAATTTCATTTAGCTTTTCACTCCCAAATCTTAAACAGTTCACCAAATCTACAGTCCAAGTTTAAAAATCACATTATCTCTCATGTTGACATTGCTCCTTTCCTCCATTCATCCCATTTTCATCCCTTCTCATCCCATCTCCAGGGTCGGCTCACCAATCCACTCCTCTTCTTCTTCCTTCCTGTAAAAGTATAATAGTAAAAAAATTGCTTTCCATCCACTTCACCTAAATAAGATACAGTCCCATGTTTATTTTTCCTCCTTCTCAACTTATTCCAAACATTTCCATTTCAAAAAAGAGGAATCCGAAACAGGGGAAGTCAGTGGGAATTGCAAATTGTAGGAAAGAACCTCCAAAAAATGAGACAGGCTCGAGGAGACCAGGTAACAGGTTAAATTCTCTTCTGTGTGGATGTGAAGCCCACAAAGTCTGCAAAATACTTGTACAATGCCATACATTACAGATTCTGATGAGATGCTCTCAAAAAATGAACGCATTTTCCACGCTCCCTTCTTCCTGACAGAAGTCAAGCTCATGAATAGGTTTGTAATATGACTTTAGCACAAAACTAACTGCACACTTAGCAAAAGGACAAACATTGAAAATCCTTTTTTCTCCTTCCCCATACTACACTTGCACTTGACTTGACTCAAGTTTCGCAAGGTTTTTCAACAATTTCAACAGTCACAACTTAAGCCAAGCCGTTGGGTGGATGGGAAGCATGTGGTTGGGCTTGAGCTTTAAAATTTATATATAAAACATCTTGAAAACTTCAACATGCTCCTCTTAACCCAATTCATGTGTCATGAAACTCGTGAATGTACCTCGATCTCATCACATCACATTCGCATCTCCCCTTCCCTTGTTGAGCTGTTTGAAGACGTGTGTAAGAAGAGCATCTTGGCTTTTATATAATATGTTCATGGGCGCTCTGCAGAGATATGTGATGGGACGGGATGTGATGTGATCCTCTCTGATTTTTTGGTCTGTGGCTCTTACCTTCAATTGCTTTTTTATTCCTTGTCGAGTAGCAGCTAGCCGAGAGGGAGGGATAGTGGAGGAATCGCACTTGTCTCGAACAACTGGTGTCGAATGCATTAGTCGGTGGCTCTGTGGTGGCCTGTCATATAACTTGGGATGAGACGACAAAGGTAACATTTTCTTCTTCTCAAAGTGATTTGCCGAATGAGAATGGGTAGCTAAAAGCTAGTGTATAAATGTGTGTACATTGAACCATTAAAAACAAAACAATTTTCATGACTCTTCCTTTCCCCACTTAATTTCCCCTGTCATGCCATATCCTCTTTCTCCCTGGCTGTGAGGAGAAAGTCCACTGGTGATGGTATGGATGGTGGAATGAGGAGGACCGACTGTGGAGTTGTTTTATTGGTCAGTTTTACCCTTTTTAGGAGAGAGTTTGAAGGGGCACAGTCCCTATTAAAAAAGCAATATCATCAATTTAATGCTAAAAGTTTAGTCCAGGAATTGTAAAGTAGTGGGGGAGATCGAGTCGAGATCC
>JAQIXQ010002444.1:0-10627 GCA_034700485.1 Pseudosinella alba | reverse complement strand
CCAGCCTTGGTAAACCGATTAATTTTGAAGTGCTTATTTGTTCTCCCCACCTCCTTGTAATAAATAATCCCGGAAATAATATTGGTTCATGTTCAAAGGAACTTGGAAAATTATCTTGCCTACTTCACGAATCCTGAAGCAAACAAATAGTTTCTAGGAGTAGAGTAGCCTTACCACAAACAGTGTATAAAAAAAAAGAAAAAACATCAAAATTGATTAATGGTCCTCGGCCTTTCCTTTGTCCCATCTTTACGATGCCATTAATATCGTTCAAGTGAGGTCAGATGCTAGTAGGAACGGTCTCTTTTCATGAGTTCATAGACCATTCATTCGTTCCTTTGTGTCGGCATTGCCCAGGCACGGTTGAGTTGTTTTGCGGCATGACAAGGGTTACGACGTGAATTTGATCCGGTCACACTCCAACGAAAGAGTAGAAATGAAATTGGAAATGGAAATGAATACCTAGAAATCAACTATCCAAGCTTACATACTTATCAGCAGCCGACATCGAATGATTTGATAAATGATAGAAAGGCAGATTAATATCTAGCTAGGTATAGGCGTTTAAGTATGTGCTAATAAGTTTGAATGACTTCGGGGTTAGTACGTTTTTTCAACATTCCTGAGAATTTGCAGCTTTGGGACATACAAGGCGACGCCACGCCACAGCGGTTATAGGTGTCAGTGAATTGACACCGTGTCACGTCACGTCTTGGTTGAGTAAGTGCCTTGAGCAAATGAACATGAGCGAGCATAACTATATTGCGTGGCAGTAAATATTATTAGAAAAAATGAGGCAGTTGATAATTTATTAGCTTGACAACTTATGTGGTCCAGTCCAGTTGCGCGAAACATAGTCCGTTTGCATGTCCATGTATACCTTTCCAGAAGCATGGGCAGGAACAAGAAAACTCAATTTGCTGGACAATCACTTAGGAAAGCATGCAACATTAATATTAGATGGTGGACAAGGAAGGTAGATGGGATGGAGTGAGGTGTTTTCTCCATGTTCATGCCAAATTAGTATACTGGGGTGAAGTGGGACCTTACTTACTTTGTAATGTTGTAAGTTGAATGTACATTATGTTGCTCTATTAGGTGTGTGCCAAAGACTTTGGTGAATTAGTTTCGGTAAGGAGTTTCGTGTTGGGGATGGGGACATTTATTGGAAAGAATGTTTAACAAAATTACATGAAACTTGCGAGTTGTTTTTGGTCACGCTTTGGCAGATTTATGAGTCTCCTGAATTCCGTGGATTAGCCTCTGAGCACATATAACAGATTATTAATCCCGCACTTCCCACATAAAGTAAAGACTGAGCCAAAGCAGAATATAAATATTGGCTTGAGGTATTCGAAATTGAAATTGCGAGCAGGATCATTTTTAATTTGGCCATACTCCTTTCGGTTTTATTTCCTCTACAGTGACCAAATGACGGACGCCTATGAGGTGCTGGTAGCTCTGCTGCAGACGGAGATGGGACAAGTCCTCGCTAATCTCCTTGCTCGGGGACAACTCAATGCTATTTGTTCACCGCCAAGTCCCAACAATAACAATATATCAAGAGGACCCACATCTATGTCCCGCTCCTCCGGGAACAATAATAATAGCAACGATAACTCTCCTTCCAAGCAGGTTCCACCAGCGGCAGCGACAACTGAAACCATTAAAGAAATTAATGGAAGTACAACAAACAGTGATCAGAGTCAATACAACAATAATCAAATGGTGATCCCTACAACGGTTGCATGCATTCCAGATAAGCTTTCCATCAGTTGTCCCTCATCTTCCGGGATATCCTCCTCCTCCCCCTCACCCAAATCCATGGATCTGATGGAGCAAGCAGGTCGAAATCGAATCGTGGCTGAGAGGGCTGCCCGCTTTCTCCTCAGTCGGTTTTCACCATCCTTATCATCGGCTCCAGCATTTGGAATGAATGGTTTGTTCCCATCAAAACCAAATTCCAGTTCGTTTCCTACCCTTCAGCATCCTCAGAATGTGCAAAGTGAAAGCTCCTGCACACCAACATCAACCCCAGGGATGCTCAGTAGCAGTACAAGTGCGACTAGTAACCTGAGCAACATGTCTGAGGAAAGTGGACATCATTCAGATTCCCCCTTTTCTCCTGACGAAGAGATGAAGTCCCCCTCCTCAGCCATTCTTAAAACTGAAAAAAATGATGGGACAGTGCAACCATCATCCACAACGGAAGTTACCACGATGATGACTATGATGACGATGACAACTCGCAGGAGAAGCGGTGGCAGTCCCACAACATCAACCACATCATCCACTTTTAGGTAAGCGGGTTCATATATGACTTAGAATTGCTCATGGGCGCGGTAATAAATTCGTAGACCTACTTTGCATTAGCTATTATATCAAGACACGGGAAGAATAAACTGACTCTAGCCAGTCATTTTTGCTTCGCAAGGTCCAAGAAGCTGGTTGATTAGACATGCCAAAACATGTTCCTTATAAATAGTTTTGGATTATAGGCATATCAAAGGACAAAGCCAAACTGCTGGTTTGGCTTTTATGCAGGACCACGGACCAACGTATGAACATGGAAGAGTCATTCCCGCAGTAGTGGTGTCCATTTTATCTGGCGGTCTAGTTCTGCTTATATATTTGCTGATTGCAAGACTAGAGAATAGAACCTGGTTGGTACATGTTCACTGTCTCGTTTCCTTTGTCCTTATTACGTGAACAATTTCTGAAATCCACGCGGTCATCCTGGTGATGACAATCGTAATCCACAGGGGAATGGGAGACGACCACCCAGTCATCCAGTAATAAAATATAATGACTGGGGGATAAAAATTGTGAACCCGAGCAGGGAACAAATGCGGGATGGAAGGAGCTATCCAGTATTAGATTTGGAGAAATGTCAGATAAAGGCAATGATATTCCAAACAGAAACACCATACAACACTAGCTAATGTCATAAAGTAATAATATACAAAGAAATTTTTCACTTTCGGGAGTTATAATAGTTTCGCAAAGAAACTAAAAGAATCTGTAAATTGACATTTCTCAAGTATTTCTCAAACATATTATGGTAGGTATATGGACAGCAACTTCCCTCTGTGCACTGGGGAAATAGGAAACTACAGATATATAGGCAGCATGATTCAAAGCACATTATCCTTACTCGTTCCCTTATACATTGCAAACTTCAGCTTTCCCCGTCCATTGCATAGGTTGGCATATATTATTATTCATCCCTAATGCTACAGCAACTTTCACCAGCAAAAGGAAAAGAAAAAAGTGCCAGTTAGATATATATGTAATCGAACATTACAAAGTTTAGTAAAGGAAAAAAACAGGCTCAATATGGCATGGCTCAACTTGTTCTGTTCTCACCTTTGTAATACAGCTTTAAAAAACGGAAAGGAAAAGGGAGACGGAACTGGGGGAATGGAACAAAAATGAATGTTTTCCTCTCTCTTGAGCGTGAGCTCATATTAATATATTTTCTTACTTAATGTTGCTCGTGTCCAATTCCGCTTTCTCTTCCTTCTTCTTCATCCTTGTAACGAAATTGGATTAGGTGGTCCCCCAGAACAAAAGTGAAAATGATTACAAAGTTCCAAGATCTGGCAAACTGGATAATGGAAAGAAATAATATGAGAAAAATTTAATAGAAACCTGGTTGGGAACCGAGAGCATTAAGGCCTACGCACTGTTGCTACAGATAAATATATCCAAGAAATCTCCAAAAGAAACAAAAATTGGATTAAGGGAAAAAAACTCCTCCAGACTCAAGTTGGTCATACTAATACATAATAGGTAAAGTTGTAGGAGTGCAGGAGAAAGTAGACGGGAATGTGTTCAGATCAGAATCAGTTTTCCTTTTGTGTTTATGCTTCCGCCCCGTTGGGCGCTAGTTATATCCCTGTTTATTTTAATATTTTAATAAACTCCAAAAAAATGAAATTAAGTAATATCCTGAAATTGGTTTCTGCCTGCCCTCAAGCCGGATGCAATATGCTCATATTCCAACCTTCTATATCCTCCCCCGGTGTCATTAGTCTAGGCATTATTAGATTACCGAGGTCCGAGGGAAAGGTAACTTTTGATATTATTTCCTGGGGAAAAGACAAAAAGATGAGAATTGAGAGAACGGGATAGCACAGAATGACTTTTGTCCTCGTCATGTCCTGTTACATGCTCGTTAATAACTACCTATGTATACCTCCACTGGGAAATAACAAGAGGGATATATGATTCCTTAGGAATAATGGGAGGGAAGTCATGTTCCAAGGTTAGAGAGAGAAAATAGCGTGTTTGAGTAAGTAAACCTCTTTGATCCACTTAATAAGTTAGGCATTGTTTTTTTTGGGAAAGAATAACAAAGGAAAACATCATCATACGTGGGAGTAGAAAAGAAATAATGTTACAGAGAACAAGAATGTTGCGTAGTGCCGTCTTTCTGTTTTTGCTTTACTTACATCTCTAATTAAATGTTTTGTGCCAAAGGGATCGATCGGCAGGGATGTGTGGATTCAATCAAGAACTCCCTTTCTTGTAAATATCAAAGAATGGACTCATCAATAATTTTCCAATCTTTGTCAGTGGAAAAGATGAAAGATGAGATGAAAATTCCTGTAAACTCTCCACAATCAAGACCCAAGCCCGCTTTTGATTAATTTTATTTTCTGGACTAAAATTGCTGCTCAAAGCACAAACAATCAATAAGGACTATTCATCTTATGAAAAGTCTCTTTTCATTGGGAACTAGTATTCCAACAGCCGTTCCATGCTTCTCAAAGACTGATATGAAAGTAGGTAGGAAGTTAGTATGCATTTGACCATTGTTGATTCTTACAATGGACAAAAAAATAACAGGAATCGGTGCACAATACAGTTGAAATTGAAAGGAGGAAGTAGGTTGCGAACTGGTAAAATGAAATAAAGAGAATGAAGAGATTGAAAGGGGAGAACCAGTAAAAACTAATATTTGAAGAATTTATTTTCACTTCTTTTAATATTGGACATAAGGACAGATATTGAACGAACACAGAACGTTATTGATTGTACTCCAGGGTGCCATCATGGAAACAGTTCCGTTCAGATATTTCAAATTGATATATTGGAATTTTCGCTTAGGAAATGTCTGGAAAATCGAACGCCAATCAATATACATTATCATGAAAGGTTCGGTCCATCCTTTTCTGAATTGCGTATTGTGTCTACCAAATGTGATTGACTTATTGTTCCTTTCAGAAAACATTTTCCTAATATCCGTCCGGAGGACAACCTAGATAATATATTTAGCATCAATGTCTGACAATTTGCGAGAGCTTTTTGATTTCTTGAACTTTTTCAGACCAGCATGCTCAAAATTTTCACTAAATGATCCCGAATTTGACATTTAATCGGTTTTAGTTTATAAATTGCTTGTGATAGCGCTTTGCCGATATAGCCATAACAGTCATAACAATAAACTTTATCTTTTTCCACCAGGGTCCCATCCCCGTCATCTTCCCCATCCTATCCAAACGGAAATGAGCATCCCAGCGGAGATCACTCATCTATCATTCCATCACTCATTCCCTTTCTGGGAGATCAAGTGGCTCGAAATACTCACCACGGAAATAGCATTATTCCAGGAGTGTCTGATTCGCAATCTCCAGTATCATCTTCAGTCCAGTCCCTGATTCGAAATTTGATTTCAACTTTAAAAGCAGAGCGAGATGGGGTGAGACGAACAGTTGTGAAATTGGAAAGTGAAAGCTTGGACTCCATGACCCCATCGCCAAAACCAATCAGTCCCGGTACCGGAAATAGAAACAACAACGTCAACATGACAACCCCTGCACGCTCGCCTGCAGAAAGTTCGGAAATGGACCTGGAAACTGCAGTGCTGATGCAGGAGCTCATGTCAATGAAGGAGGAGAGGGCCGAACTCCGTGCCCAAGTGTTCCTCTTGGAAAAGGAGAAAGACTCGCTGGATCTGAAAGTCAGAAGCCATGAGAGTCAGGAGGAGGCCTATACGGCCAGAATAAATTATCTCAAATCGGAGTTGCAGGAATGCAGAAGTTTGTACTCCACTCCGGAAATGACAACGGGTAAGTCACTATCATATGGATGAATCCAAATAATGATTTAAATTTAGTATTATGGAAAATGGACTGCGACACGGAAGAGAAATATCAATATGGAGCGCAAGGAAATGAGAAATAACTATTCAGTCCATGTCCCCATTTTTTTTAGATACGTACCAGCAGCTCCCGGACAATCGGAATCGAAACGAGATGATAAGCAACTCCAACCAGCACCAACAGCAAAAGAACAATGGGAACAATCGCAACTTGGAAACGGCCATAAACAACAATAACAATAACAATCAGAATGGAAATTGGGAGCGGGAAGCCCTCCTCAAGAAGCGGATTCACGAGTTGGCTTCCACATTGGAGAGGGTTGCGATGGGTTCGCAAGCCAGAGAAAAGGAGAATGAGGAGATGATCAATGAACTGAATCGGGCAAATGGCTTCCTCATGCAAACTCTGGAGGCGTCCAAGAAAAAGTATCAGAATAGGATCAAGAAGATGGAAGATCAAATATTGTATGCTTCGGAGAGACATGCAGCCCAAATGAAACTTTTTGGGGGGATGGAACCGGGAAGTGGAACCAGGCCAACGGGAATGGGAAATTACCGTCGATAAGCCATATACATATGTTGGAGGTTCACTTGAAGGAATTGTCAAATGTCTTTGTGGAAGTGTTTGTGATGTCGAGTACTGGTGAAAGCGAAAGCAAATTCTGTAGTTCCGATCACCAAATTATTATAGAAAGTGTTTTTCATTGTTCTATATTCACAACTTTCTCGATACTAATAAAAAAAAACTTTCATCTGACTATATTCGGAATAAAATGTTGCGTATTTTAACATTTCAAACTTTCTACATGAACTAATTTCACCCAACAAAATTCAAGCATTTTCCTCCTGACTTTGGCTATTTTTAAGAAACCGGCAGAAGCTACCTACTCTTTCTAACTTTGTACAAGCATCATTTATCATAATCATTAATCATCACCATCATGATTCATGAATGACCATAAGGCTCATCACCCTTTCTGGTTCACTGCTTGCAAATGCACAAAGGTGTAGGGGATTCACTGTAGCAGGAACACACCACATGTGCCATTTTTCTGCAAAGCTTTCTTCCTTCAAAAAATCTTAGTTTTTAGGGAAGCCATCATCCACGACGAAACCAGACGAAGTCTGCCTCTGGCTTTCCCTTTGCTTCCTAATCTGACACGAGATAGTCGTGGGTGGAATAACAATCCAAACCCAACTCATGTGACGGGTTCCTGGATGGGTAGGAAGGCAATGAGACTTTTATAAATGGAGAGTGTTTTTGGATCTTATGATGATGATGATGATATTATGATAACTACCTAAATGTCAGTCCCAACCACAGCTATGCTATCCAAAATGTGTACCGAATGTTATACTCATGTCCATGATATGCAGAAACGTACGGATTTAGTTAACGTACGAATATGAGCTGGTGGAATATGCCTGGTTTCACTTACATTTCGCAAGATTCATGAGGAGCTCATTTCTTTATAGCATCGTGTCATTAATAAAATCGCCCGAAAACTTTCACGTAAACAAAAGTGAGCAGAGACATTTGTCTAAATTTTCACATTCACGACAAAACTTTCCCTTTCCATACCATTGCATTCACCACATCCCACAGCAGGATAACAACAAGTGCTTTTCTCGGAAAGGATAATGAATATAAATAACGAGTTGGTAGCGTAGAATAGCGCTGTCAGCATGAAACCAACTATAAGGCAATGGCGCATCCGAGCCGGATAAAAACTTTCTAATTTTACTTTCTCCAAATTAAGTGATTGGTAATAAAACAAAACATACGAAAAAAAGTTTTGTTTCCAGGAGAAAACAAAGTCATATTTATACATTCCGGTTTCCAAATGTACGTATTTATTCAGGAGAAGGAAAAATTGCGAAAAAGTTTTTTTTTCACAATTTCGCCAAAGCGTAAAAATTGTAATTTTATTAATAAAGTTTCTCTTTTCTTTCCCTTACCTTTCGGAATTTTATTTCCCTAGAGAATAGCTGATATTTGGACGAGGAGTAATATAATCGGCTGCCAACATAGGCAATTGCAAAGTAGCAGCGGGATTTACTTTTTTGCTTCATATTATTTTTATCCTGACTTTCTCCTGTACATGTCAGGATTTCCGTTCTTTGTTCATTAGCATTTTACCTATGCTTTACAATATAATAGTAAATCAATATCAATTCACAAGATATACTGTCACGTCTTTTAAAGACGTGACAGTATATCTTGTGAATTGATAGTATCGGGGTCAACTCGCAGCGTTCAATTACGCATTTGACTTATTTATTGCTTTGGAATTAATCTAAAACAAGAAGCGTCTAAGGCGTCCCCGGATTTTTCTCAATGGAATCGTAAAAGTGTCGTTGTTTTAAATTTACGTGTTAAAACTATGCATTCTTAAACGTGTTAAGCGCAAGCCAGTGATATTAAATTGCAGGAGCGAGGTGTTTTATTATGCTTTAGAGATTCTTTGTGGAAAAATTTGGAGCCCGTTCCAATATATCCACAGCACACACGACACGACGATTTGAAATATTCAGGAAAACTGGATGGAATTTATCTTCGGCTTGGAATACTTGTGGTGCATGAATATAATACATACCCATGGCAAACCAGTATATTTCATTTCAGTTTGACTTCATCATATTATTCATATTTCTAATTCACCCTATATACCTATGTAGATTGAAGAAGTGAAAAACGTCATCCGCAAGAAGTTCTGTGCGGACGACTGAAAACCTGAAAAAGGTAATTCTGCTACTTCAAACCATCGAAGTGCACCCACTATCAATTGGTCGTGGTAACTTTCTTGTTGATGAAACGAGTTCGCTCAAGGTCTGCAAATCAGTTAATTATGATTTATTAACAACATAATGCATTCTTGCGCGAAAGCAGACGAAATTATGATCTAATATCCTATTTTAATAATACCCAATCCTCCTCACCTCTCCCTTCTTTGTAGTTCGTCGGTGTTGTCGTCACATTTTTCCTCTTGTTATTGGAAACGGATGGGGAAAATGAGCAAAGGCGGCGTCGCTGAAGGTAATGGTTACAAAATAGATTTGTTTGCGTCATTCCTCATTCCTCATAATATTGACTTGCTATTCGTCCCATCTTCCCGAAATTCATGTCATAAAAATCCCTTTCTTAATCGCCAGCATGCAATGCATAAATGCACGGTTAACAAAACTTGAGGAACTAATTATTGGCATCTGCAGCCACAGAGCCCATACTAAGCCCAAACTCATTGTGCAATTGTGCAGGTGGAACTTTTTTGCCAGACTAAAAAAGCGACCAAAAAATTCGATAAAATTGTCACACATAGTTTGAAAACATGAGAGCCATTTTCAATTTAATTGCATGTGCAATTCTTTTGCTGGTTTGCATGACTGATGCAAAAACGCCGGTAAGTTTGGAGTAATAGGTCACCTATCTTGCAATTTAAAAAAATAAGTGTGTAATTAAAAGGTAATCATAGTTTGTCAGAAGTTTATCTAATAAAACTTTACTAATTCCAGAAACCTACAGTTAACCCCAATCATGCACAGGCCGCTAGGGGTCCAGGGGGAAGGAAGTGACTTGTAATCGGCAGCAACCCCGGATGAACCCAGGATGCAACTCGGAATGAATCACGGACCATGACACCAAAAATGTCTACAAATCTGTACCAAACTTCCCTTTTTATTGTATTTTTACTTGTAACTAGACAGAATTAGTCTATTGTAAAAATTCGAAATTAGAATCAAAATTAAATCCTTTCTTTCCCTTGCATGTAATTTGACTTGTATTTCCATTCGCACAATGCTACTTTGGTAGCACCAATTGTGTCTTATTTAATTTCAATTTCTTAATTATTTTTAAAGAATATTGCATGCCTTGCATGCCATGCTTGGGTGTATGTATACGAAAACGTACCAGCTAATTAGTGTCTGATAATGATGCTACAGCCCAAAATTTAGGATTTTCACTGCGAAGTGCGAGCTGTGGTGTAAACTGCACACAAACACGTTGTAATATTATAGTTTAGTTGCCTCCCTTGTCAATTTGATTTCCCACAACATGTTGGAGGCAACACATACAAGATACGTATTGCAGGATTTTATGGCAAATTAATATTCATACTACCTTATTCTGGTATTCCATACAAGAGCAAGCTACCTATTTTATTTTCCATCGTCGTCCAATTATTCATTTTTATTTTTTCAATGATATAAATTTAATACATAGTCGTTATCATGAAATAACTCAGGTAGGATGCAATATGCAGAATTCTTTTTACCATACCCTTCTTGACTGACGTGTAGGTTGCAAACCTTGCCTATCCTCCTCGATTGTGCACATTTAAAATGACACCTTTAATACTCCAGCATTGATCCACATCCACCCACTCCATAAATGAAATGTGTTATTCCATTCAGATAAATTATTTTATTCCCAGTTATATCCCTGTTATACAATCATATTTTTGTATCTAACTTGTGTTTAAATTCCTAGGGTTTTAACACAACACAGGTTGACATTTTTGC
>JAQIXQ010002443.1:0-10632 GCA_034700485.1 Pseudosinella alba | reverse complement strand
TTTAGCATGAGCTGCAGGCTATCCTCAGAACGACCACCCCTCCTCCACTCATCATCGCTGCCTTCCTCGGAGGAGGACGCGCCACCAAGGTAGAAGTTATAGTCAAAGCTGTCATGTAGCTCATCATAATGTTTTTCAATGTCGGTGATCTCCAACTCGGCCAGGTTCGGAATAGGCCCGAGTATCTACTCCTCTCTCCACATGGCTACCTCAAGTCGGAGTTTCCGGATCTGCGCAGAGTACTGGCGGATGAGGAGCTGTCCAGTCTTCTTAAAGCTGTATCTCAGCCGCAGGGTTTCCAATCGGGGCAGACGGGGGAAGCTGTTCTCTCCCTTTCCAAGAAACGTGGCTGTATCCAATGTCGTTAGCTGCTTTGATTCGTCGCCATCCCCATGGAGACATAGGCTCCTCAAGTTGGGAAGCCGAAGGAGACATTTCAGTATGTAGAGGGGGTCTAGGTCATACAATCGATAATCAATTTTGAGATGGTAAATATACTACCCGAACTTATCGATGAGGGTGCAGATGTCGTTATCTCTCCAGACGTCAGTCCCTTCTTTGATTTCTTGTTCAGGTAAGTCCTCATCATTGATGAAGAAGCCCACTACTCCGGATAGGTAGGGATTTCGGTCATCATGATGGTTCCCGGAGGAATCGGTCTACCGTTCGAGTTTCATGATGGTACTCGTGCAGTTCCCCTATATGACTGTCCAGCTTGGAACCCCCGAGGAAGTACTTGTCGTACGGCCAAATCAAGTCAAACCGATCCTCTTCGTCAATTCCCTCCAGGTAGGTTTTCGTGTTCCAGTAAAACTGGCACTTGGGGACGGAAACTGTGGAAGGTCCTGAGCTGGTTTTGGCCTTCCTGTGTCCACGTGGGCGGACCATAGCTTGGAAACCAGGCGACAGTTCAAGAGGTCACTCTCCTGAATGTAGTTGCTTCTTGGAGAGGTGGATGGAATGGGGTGAGGTATGACCTGATGAAATGAGGAAGGAGGTAGTAGTAATGTTCGTTAATTTTAACTGTAAAATAAATTAAATGCAGATGCATAATGCATAATGCAGTAACAAACAAGTTGACAATAAGATTCCAATTATCTTACCATTCCAAATAATAGCCAAGAATGCTTCTTCTTTTGCAATCCCCGATTAATATCCAGATTAATCGGGAAGGACATCAGCTAACTCATCCAGGATCAACTGGTCATTGACATCAAGAAACACTTTAATTATAATTTAAATGATTAAGTTGTAATATGAACACATCAAAATGATGAATGAAAAACCCAACTAAAAATGAAACGCCAAAATACCAAGTATAGCAGACAATTAAGACTTATTTTTTTTTAGATAATGAACTGAACAGGCAAACTTCACTGACATGACGTGAATATTAATGTCAATGTCAATACGCTTAATTAACTTACCTCCTCGGGAAACAGAAGGAATGGTGAATGGGCCACTCATCTTTCACTTGCACAATTATCCTCTGAATCCTTATGAATTAATTCCTGATCTCCTCCTTCTTAATAGTGAATAAATGTTAGAAACTATTACAAAAAGTACATTCATCATCCTTCATTTTGAGTTCATTCTTCCAGCATTAATTGGTGCCTTGTCAATGTGAATGACAATGACTTCAGGACAGGATCTCGATCTGATCCGTAATGCGTAATGCAATCTCTAAACCCTGGCCAGCCTGTGCCTGTCAAAGACGCTTAATTGACTGTAAGCATGAAAATGAAACAAAGACCATGACCAACGCAGGGATACTTAATATGCATCCAGCCATATATTAGGTGTATGTATTTTATTTACAAACGAGAAGGGGCCGAAAGCATTGATGGAGGTCATGCTTTTAATTAATATTTAAAAATGTGATTATCAGTCATTTGACTATAATTAATTACATACCTGAATTTTAATTTGCAGACTCGAAACCAAATTATATTATTAAATTGTTGCATATGTCTACTATACTCCCATCATATTATTATATTAAACTGATAGTTAACCTGACAATTATAATTATCATCGACCAATCACTCAATCACTATCACTATCCATATCGAAAAATCACCAAGCTCAGGCACGTGAGATTATAAGAGCAGACGTAGTCACTGGCATAGTCCTCCCATCCATGGACATCCCTCCGCTCCCAAACCTTCCAGTCCCGCTCAGACCAATAGGGGTCACCATTGGAGGAGCCGCCGCTGCCGTTCATCTTCTTTTCCTTCTTTTGCTTTTCTTCAGCCCTGTCAGCTTTGTGCTGGAGGTAGGCGATTATGTCCGGGCGGAGTGGAGCCATATCTGAGTTGCTGGAGCTGGTGGGTACAAACTTAGCTAGCTCAAAATGGTGGTCATATCCCTCCCGGTTGAAGGAGTAGTTGTCAGACTTCCCACACAGTAAATAAATACTTCCCCGAGCAAAGTAACGGTCCGCAGCTTGGGGAGAAGCTCCCAGATATTAGAATGGTACTTCGTTGATGTTTGAACCTGGTCCAGGATCCTAAAAGCCGAGGCGGCGGAGTGATCGGCTTCCGGTGGACATGTAACTGCAGATGTAATCATAGCCTATCTTGGGTGATGTCCGAATTGACAGGAACTGTAAATTAGGAGCCAGGCCCTTCTCAGGGGATAGGGTTCCCTTTTCCACCACCTGCGTAATCACGCATTCCTCACCAAGGTTGAGGTGGTGGAGATTGGGAAACCGCTTGAGCCATTGGAAAATGTCATCCTCAATTACGAACGTGTTGCTCCCAAAGTCCTCATCATCGTTATCGGTGAATGTGAACTTGATCAGTAGTTTGGCAAGTAAGGGGACTTGGAGGGACTTGAGCACGAGTTGGAGGCTATCCTCAGAACGAGGATAGCATATTCTCATCTTCAGCATCACTGTCTTCCTCGGAGGAGGAGGAACTGTTTCTGAAGTAACAGGAGCTGGCCATTTTCATCTTGCCCGTAATGTCGCTCCATGTCAGTGACCTCCAACTCGGCCAGGTTTGGAAATAGATTGGAATACTCCGGCCGCCACATTCCTATCTTTAGTTGGAGCTTCCGGATCTGGCCAGAGCACTGGCGGATGAGGAGTTGGCCCGTCTTTTTAGAGCTGTTTCTCAGCCGTAAGGTTTCCAACCTGTGCAATCGGGAAACGCTGTCCTCCCCTGCCCAAGAAACTGGCCGACATCGACAGTAGTAACTCGTTCAGGCTCGTCGTCATCCCCTCTCAGACATAGGCGCCTCAAGTTTGGAATGCGACGGAGACATTCCACCATATAGCGGGGATCTAGGTTGAACAAGCGATAGTCGATTTTGAGGCGGTAGATATGCTTCCCGAAATTGTCAATGATTTTTCAAATGTCGTTGACGATCCAGAAGTCGACTCCTCCATAATTTCTTGTTCTGGGTAGACCTCCTCAGTGATGAAGAGGGCGACACAGCTTTAGATAGGAAGGGACTTCGGTCTTGGGGGTGTGCCGCCATTTTATGGAGGAATCGGCCCACCGTCTTTGTTCCAGGGTAGTAGGTGAACACATCCTCGACATGACTGTCGAGCTTGAAACCCCCGAGGAAGTACTTGTCTTGGGGCCATAATCCTCCTCGTCCTCATCAATCCTCTCCAGATTGGTTTTCGTATTCCAGTAAAACTGGCCGGGCACCTTCGGTTGGGGACGGAAACAGGGGACAGCCCAGAGCGAGTTTTGGCCAAGCAGAAATGTGTCCACGTGGGCGGACCCCCGCTTGTATATAATCATCTCATTTTACCCCCAGCTACGTAAAATGTTATTATAACTTATTATTGAATTTATGTTGCTTGACTGGCTATTTTCCAAAACGACTTACCATACCGAATAGTCACCAATGCTTCTTCTTCGGCAGACCTGCATTAGTGATTCATATATACCCAAAGACGGCAATGCCCAATGACGGGAATTCAAAAAAGACGACGTCTGCAATGTGAATAATTTGAGTTTTAAATATCAACTAACAAAATCTTGTTGCAGAAAATAGTATTTTGGCTGAATCAGTATTGAATCAATCAACAACTATCTTGTGTAATCAGTAGACCTTCGAAAAATATTGCCTATTAAGCCATAAAATATTTATGGTTTTATGGCCAAATAAGCCCAAAATATGGCTAAAATATGGTCAATTATTGGGGGTAAATTTGCATATTCGACCGTTAAAATTATTTTCACAACGTAAATTTCTATACATCAGTTCAAAATATGCAATTTGATTGCCCCGAATTATCAAAATATGCTTTAAAATAGCTTTCTCATTAGTTGTGCTGCCCCCAAATACTTATAATTTTTTTCTTTTGTGAACTCGCTATCGCAAATTCTTGCAAAATATTGCCGAAAATATGCTAAAAATAGCAAAATATGGCAATATTGCCAAATAAACTGCAAAATATGGTCGACCATATTGTATATTGTCAAATATCCCAAAATATGGCAAATATGGCAAATTAAATGTGTCTTAATCGGACCCTTGGGTCATGAAACATTCACCATCCTAAATCTCTGGGCCTATAGTTAAAGCACAAAAAATATGGTTTTACATAGGAATCGAAATTCTAGTAATCAGCAATCGGGACCTCTGGAATGGAATGGGCCGTCATGGTCGAGGTGAAACGAAAGGACAATGAAATACAATATGCTATGTAATCTATCCACATTTAGAGTTCTGTCATTCCTGCATCTTCAAAATATATTAAACCTTAAATGTCGCATAGATATTCATCTAACACAACTGCATGGGCTACCTAATGGGGGTTCAGGCCCATATTCCCACGGCAAATACGTCTGGGGAAGACATTAACTTGTGTATGCACTATGCATACATTTTATAGGATTACATAGAAAAAATGTAATTTCATTTTTCCAATATCCTTCTGGAATTTAGCAAGCATAAATTCTAAGTGATAATCTTCTCACTGAACAGGTTTCAAGCATATTTGGAACCGGCTAGCTTGACAGGTTTGGAACTTCCAAACCTGGTAATTGACATTATCACTCACTTATTGACAACCATCATTTATCCATAGCCATTATCATTGAGGTAACTTGGAGGAAATATGGAATGATCATGAAGAGAACTTGGATGTAATATGAGGGAACTGAAGGGATTTAGAGTGATGATGTACCTGGACACCTGGAGTAGTCTTGGAGGAAACAAGAAGAAAACTGTCAGGGGTGAGAAGGGATAGGGAACTCTAAGATAACATGAAATATATTTCATGTTATATTTCAGGAACCAATAACATATTATTATAGTAATTTTTTCACGCGACACTCACTGTAAAAAATATAGTTTAAAAAGTAATTAAAACTTCTTGTTCTATTCATGGGAAATTTTATAAAATTTAATACAAAAGAAATGCATTTTGGTCAGGTACATACCAGAATATGCTTTAGACTATGTGCCGCTTGTTTATAAAGATGTGCAAAAAAAGTAAATAAAATGGAAGTTGGAACCGAGGAGTTGGAAGAGTTGATATTGATGAGAACTAGTCGGCCAAGAGAGTGATGTATTGTAAGTGTAAGTCGAAAATCTTCTCTGAGATTGATTGGATGATCATTCTATATCCGATATCCTTTCACTTCGCTGACTTGTGAAAAAATTTCTGAAAAGCAAAAAATGTTTTGGGGACATTATTACGGAGTTGAAAGCTAAGTATTTTAATGATATAACTCGAATCCCTGTCTGTGTGTATCTCTTCTGCCTTCATTTCTGGGGCAAAATTGTAAATATTTTCCCCATGAGTACTAATCCCAAACTGCGGGCCACCCATTGATTTTGTACTGAATCAAAATAACTTAACATGGTCAAAAGTAAAAATGCCGTTAAGTACATTAGGGAAAACTTTAAAAAAAATATTGCATAAATGGTAAATTTTATTCAGTAAAATGCACGGAACTTCTTCACATTTTATTTTCCTTTCACAGATTCCATACCGGGGAGCAGTACATTCAATCGTCAAAAGGTAGATCGGTTCGAGAGAAATGGCTGTACCAAAGATCAAGCAAAGAAGGATCGACCCCAATTCCAAAAGTGGTTGGAAAATACGTCTTCTCCTTCTTAAGGTATTTATTTGTCCAGTTTATGTATTAAAGTTTAAGTAGAATTTTATTTTACAATATGTTTTCCAAATACCATTTTCTGGTAATTTAAAATGTTTTTATGAAGTAAGTTTATTTATCCTCACAGGGACTTAATTATTCCTTTCGAAATAATTCGGTAGTTCAGTTAGTTATTTTATTACTTCAACCCTATTTTTTAAATCAATAAGTTTTCATTCATTAAGTTTCTGGGTTCAATTTTTAAAATGCCTTTTACATAGCTTAGATAAACAATAACTAGCATAAGCTTATGCAAATATGTCCATATTTATTATTTTTAATATAAATATAATTATTACTGAAGATAATACATTGAAATAAATCAACAATAATTTCTACAGAACCTCACAACCATTGCTTTCGTGAACGTTTTTTTATTGTCTAGTATATTTATTGCACAGTACTTTTACAATCACTACACGTTTCTGTCGTTTCAGTACTTTAATAGTATAAATTATCCGAATCAGAATGATTCCTTGGGACAGTCGGAACCACTAATTATATAATTAATAAATTTATACTTAAGTAATTCATTCAGCAGTCATTACCACTACCAGTAAAAAGAGTTATCCATGAAAAAATCGCATTAATTGAAGTGGAACACGATGATACGACAGGATAAAAACTGAAAATAATGAGAGGAAAAAATCGATTTAAAAAACTCCAAAATATACTATAGTCACTATAGATGTACAAATTAGGGTTGATTGTTGGTTCATAATTCCAAGATCATGCTTAATAATGATGATCCCCACATTGACAATCACAGTCACCCTCAGGAATAAACAGAGACACTTTTTATCACTTGTTCCTAAAATGTTAATATGCTGCATATTTGGTGAATGCTAGTATCAAATATATTGGTGCATATGACTGGAACGAATGAAACAATACAAAACGACACAATATTATCCACGATGATAAAGAATGATATAGTATAACATAACATAATTAAAACTTTACCATTGTAATTATTTATATTAATTAGATAAAAGTAAAAATACAAATAAAAACAATAATATAGTATGCATTTGCTTTAAATCAGTCTACAATTATCTGATCAGGGAAGTGATCCTAATTAATGCGGAGAACGAATGTATAAAATTTCATTTTCAACGCAATGTGATAAAACCTTATAGATGACTGGGAGACATGATGGTAAAATGTCTTGAGATTCATTCACAGAGACTGGACGCAGACAAAACAACCAAGCCTGATGAAGAAAATAAAGAAACCGGTCGCAAACGGTTGTTTCTAATGTCATTTTTAAAAATAGAATCAAGCATTTTTTCTTACTAAAGCAAGATTACTTTAGTGTCTTCCATGATTCAGTTACATTCAACTGTTTTTAAACATGGGCTTTTAAAAATATTTCTTACCTAATAATATATTTATTATGCAATTAGTCAAAATAAAAATGCAAAAAAAGAATACATCAAATAGTAATTCGTAATTCAAATAGTTTCCAATTACAGAGGATTTTTTTAGAACAAAAACGTAAAAATCTCATTTTAAACAAAATATCAAAAATCAAACCAAAAACCAAACAATACTTAATTAATTATTACCAAGTCAGACCATATAAATGGGATGATAGTAATAATACTAATAATAAGTTTGGACTATAAACCCATAAATAAAATGAGAAAAACTCCATGGTTGAGTCCTGTTGTATCTCGTAGAAAAAACAGTGATTTATCATAAAAAGAACATTATCTATTCATTGATAATAAAATAATGATTTACCCTGGTTTCGTGGGTAGCAGAATGTATAGATAGTACTATAGAAGATGTACTATAGAAGAAATAATGTCTTTATCGCCCTTTGTCACCTTTCACATATATTTCAATGACACAGAGGTTGATTCTGTCATTTGTTCTGCGAATGTTAAAGTTTCGAGCTGCAATAATGTACCTGCTTACTAACCGGGGTGGATTTTAAAAAATGCGTAAGTATTTCTTGACCTTCTGACGTTGAGTACAATCGTTAGCATTAAATTAAAGAGTAAAACTTGTAAAGGTCCCTAACCGGTCTTCGATCTGGAATGCTAGCTGCATGAACAATACATATACGGTTATCAATATAAGTTTTAGGATTTTTCTTTGATAATTTAGGTACATAGAACACGATTATATCCTGATTTTCAAACAAATGCTACTTTTGTCTGCTTTGCTTGGTATAAATTGGGAATTGGCTCCATGTACAACAGAACAGTGCACTGTTCTGCAATTTCTGTTTGTTCTTTTTGTTCTGCAAATTCTGCAAGCACTGCAGTGCTTGCAGAATTACCCGAGCCGAATATGACATTTAATCTACCCACATTTAACCAGGAAAATTTGTTCGTAGTTAACAAAACTATATATGAGATAACATCCTTTTGAAAACTTCATGGAACGAATTAAAATTCTTTTACGGAAAAAGAACGCATAGTTTTCTTAAGTAATTAGCCGTATAGCTGAATTCGATACAAATATAATTAAAGGTCAAGTTAGTACATCCGCGAGCTCCGATTTTCAAAACAATGTGATCGTACAGTGTTGCAACGGTGAAGAATTGATTTAGAAAGGAGAGAGAGTGTATTTCAGGTCTTATTCTATGAACTATTCGTTTTGGTTTCTTTACCCTTTTGATAGTGCAGATAATGTCAATTTGTCGGTTAAGCAAACTATCGCATTTGGTTGTATCTGTAGATCTTAAATGTCAAAAACATGTATATCAATACCGTTAAATGAGGAATCCAATGTATTTTTATGTCCTTTATTTTTTTAATAATATGTAATTACTGATGCAATATATTGGAAAATGTGCATAAAATTAGACAATAACAATAGTTGTGATAACACTAGTGCATTGTGAGATATTTGTCATTTTAGGTATATTCATAGGTTAGGCTAGGTTAGTAACAATAAACGATCCAAAACCGTAAAAATAACTTGCTCCAGCTCGAATGAGGGAATATACCTATGCGTAAAATGTCAAAAATAACGTCATGTTAATAATAACTTGCATTCCAATTCCGGCTGCTAGAAGCGCGAAACGAAACTTACAATGTCGTAAAATATACATTTGTACCAACTGTAACTTGAAGACGCCGATAATGAATTTGTGAAACTTTTAACGGCGATTTTTTCTATAACGGTGTGTTCAATCTTCACGAAACACGTATATTTGGAATCAGCATGAAAAATGCTTTCGATTGATATGCTATTTGGCATATGTTGCTACGAAATTTCGACATTGTTTTCTTCCAGGTACGCCGGCCTTCCTTCCAGGAATAATATCACCCATTTCGTCGCTCTTGTTCTTCTCAAGTGTTTTTCTCCTCCTTCTTCTCCCAGGTACAGTTACAGGAGACGCCGAACGGGGTCGTCTACCCTTTGCAGCCATCACTGATGCCGAAACGGAAGGTGGACTGGATCCCCTTGCGCTTCCATACACTGGTGTTGGCGGTTTTAAATTTAGATGGAGAGGGGGTGGTGGCTGATGGTTTGAAAGAAGTTTGTGATTAGCCAAAATTGGGGGTGGTGGTGATGTTTGTGGGGGGATTTATGTCATATGAAATCTTCCATATATATACGAGCATACAAACAAACAAACAAAAACAATTTATAATAATGTAGTTTATCCAAAAAATCCATTATTATTATATCATGTAACTTAACAAAAAAAAAGTATTATATAAATATGTAAAAATGTTTTATTTTTCATCTTAATTTATATATATAAAATTAAATATATATGTATTCAAACGAATAACCGGAAATCACTACTATTCATCATTTACTTTTTATTTTCAATGAAAACGAGAGGAAAAAGACAAGAATTGATTATCATAAAAAAAAATTCCTTCCGGTTATTCAAATTGCCCATCTTCGAACTTGGTCTCAGCTTTTTCACTATCTATCGATTTCTGAGAGCCGAATTAAAAAATTCCACTTACGAACTCGTTCGTAAGTTATCGCTCGGACAGACAGACGAACAGACATCTGACACATTTGAAGGTTCTATATAACTTGCTAATTCGCAGTAAAATCATTGCTCCTGACTATTTTTATTATTGTTAATATAATGTTAATTCACAGTTACTTCAATGTTATAGTGCATTGTGTAAATTATTTTGGTACATTGCCAATATCTATATACACATTCCTTCTTCTTAATTATGAAAAAAGTATTCAAATTTTTGTATTTTACTTGATACAATTGATAACATGAGTCGGTTTAGTGTTAATAATCTTTGCAATCAATAAGTATGAATGCATAACTGAAATGGGGAAACATTACTATAGAGGAATGTTCCATTGTAAAAATCTCCATGTGGGGACGAATAGTCCGCGGGAATAGGCCGGTAATGATGATAACTATACATCGGAAATTTATATGGGCAAAATGCCCATATGGGCAAAATGCTCATATGGGCAAAATGCCCGGCAAAATGCCCATATGGGCAAAATGCTCATATGGGCAAAATGCCCATATGGGCAAAATGCTCATATGGGCAAAATG
>JAQIXQ010002442.1:0-10636 GCA_034700485.1 Pseudosinella alba | reverse complement strand
TATATATGACTTTCCCCAATTCATTTAAACTGATTTACTGATTTGACAACCTTCCCAAAATTGCATGGACCCACTGAATAATTTTAAAATTGTTATGGCTGAGAGTTGATAAAGTTGTTCGTCATCATCGTCTTATCTGTAGTCGACATTCTTACAAATGTTGCAGGGGAATGTCCTTAAAGGTGTTTTGCGGCAAAATAAAAATCCATAATGGCGGTGGCGGAACCAGAGTATTTGTTTTAGACAGGCAGAAAATGAGTTGACCAAGAAAAAGGTTTCTTTCGGGAAAGCCCCGGAAAAGGAGAAGGGAAAGCTCGCTGACTCGTGTAATTGGAATTATGGTGGAATCACAAGGTAATTAAATATGTAGTTAATTTTCTTGCTAGGAAAATATAATTTACCGTTTCTCATGGAGGCACGCTAAAGTGCGTACGCAGGGAGGAGTAATAATTAAGCTTGATGTTTTAATTAAGAGTTTCGAAATTAAATAGTAACTTAACAAGTTATGAACTTGGAATTTAAGTTTACTCGGACATTCCTACCACTCATACTTTCCGAAATTTCATTTCTAACTAAACATGCAGCCATATAATTGAGCTTGAAATGTCAATCGCATTTAGGAAAATACGAAAAAAAAATATATTTATTAGTGTTTTCAAGGCCCAGTGGAAGCTGAGGTAGAAATTGGAAATTGAATACGAACCATCTCTTTAAATTTCACCTGAACCGGTGAAATATTCCATAATCAACAATTTTAATATCAAACATTCGTCAACACTCAAGCTCCTAACCATGAATGTTCCACATGCTCATGTTCCTTCAGATATTCCGATTTTTAAGAATGTGATCCAATCCAGCATCCAAAACCACTTTAAAATTTGTCTGCCTAAATAAATATCTACTTTGATTGATAAAACATCTTCGCTTCGCGATAAAGCAAAAACAAGCTAAATAAAACCCAGAGACCTTTTACAAACGATTAACTACGGAGCTGAGAGATAAATTATAATGATAACTTGTATGCACTGTAATGTCCATTATAATTTTGACCTTTGACCCTCTTCCGATCATCAGATCTAGTTAAAAATCAGTACAAGTCGAGGTCATAAGGGACACTTTGTGGAAAAAAATATAAAAAGTTATCAACGAATAAATTCATGAACAAATACTAAATACGGAGGGTAGCGTAGAGCATGACTTTAACTGTAGTTTTTAGATTGAAAAAAACATTATGGCGTCTTTCAAATTTACATTTACTCTAATGCTAAAATTAATTTTGACTTTTGACATTGTTAGGGTGAACGGATTAAACTGATACATATAAAAGGCACATCTTCAACAGGACTAATGCCATCATGCAAATAATTTTGAAGTTATGCTCAAAACAACAGAAAGCTAGAATTGCTAGGAATAACATTCAAAACAAGTACGTATTCACATTCACCTGAACATTATGCATACCTACTTAATTTCTGTTAATCTGTTACTTTTAAGTAGCAAGAGTCTGGGTATAGTATATTACCCAGAGTATTGGGCATGTTCCATTACATTACTTGCATTACATAATCACCCAAGAATACAGGTTTAACTTTAATTAGAATGTATTTAAAATTACACGCATTGCAGATTCTTATTGCTCTATAAATACACATACAAAACCCACAAATAACATCAATGCACGATGATATGTAGATACGAGTAAATAATATGAATTGCTTTAAAAAAAATTGAGTAATGAGTAATTTATTCCTTTCAAGACCATATCCTTCATTAAGTGGGCTGGCAGAATGAAGTAATTATATTACCGTCGGATTCAAATTCAATACTACTGCTTACAATTTCAAATTTAAATGCTTGCATGCATGCATTGCAAATACTCATAAATAAATATGCAGGGGAACTCTACAGGCGGCTTGATTTATGATGTGAGAACTAGGTTTTTATTTGTAGTATAATCATCCCTCCTTATAAATAACACAAAGCTATTTTGCGGTATAGTGCACAAACGAATATATATTAATGATTGGCTACCCACCCTGTGAGGAGGTGAGTGAGATGATGCTTCGTTTACAGGTTCATATAGCAAATATTTATATGTACCAATTTACTTTTCTTCTCTAGCCCAAACCCAAACCCCATACTGCACTCCTCCAATTTTTTAATTTTTGTATGCACATAAATAAATAGATTAAAAAAAATATATTTCAGCATTTTTTCAGTAGCAAGTTCCTTGCCCGTGTTTTACACTTCCTCCTCATTAAAACTGAACAATTTATAATACTAATAATAACTTATCCCACTCTCCCTCTTGAACTAACTGATTCTCAGCTCCGAATAAATATACCCATGTAAGAAAAAAAAATAGATAACTCAGTGCAATGTAGCCAGTTAACTGGTAACAGGCCAATTTTCTTACATTTAAATTTTTTTTAGTGTAATTATTTTTGCTTATCATCAGCATCATGCTTGAAGGAGGATTATGGAAGTACGATATGGCATGATATGATATCCGAGCATACACGATTATCTTTTTATATGCCCCAACTTAAATATTCCGGTTTTAACGGCACGAGAAATGTATGAAAAATGAAATAAGCCATTGTATTGCTGCAATAAGCTAAATTCGATATTGCACACACGACGGCGCTATCACGAGATTTAATCTGAGGTAGAAAAAGAAAATCATCAAAAAAATATTTTTTTCTTCGTCTTACCGGGTTCAACACCTGGCAATTAGTAAATCCACTCTCTCGCAGTCAGTTTTTGTTTTCCTTTCTCGCAACTCAACTCACGTCAGCTCAAGCCAAAGGCAGCTTCAGGAACAGCAGCAGTTCTTCTTCATCCGATTTTTTTTTCTGAAAGAAAGATATAAAAAATGCCAAAAGAGTTGTTCAAACTTGTTTCACATTAAAATTCCATTACGTCAAAAAGGAAGGAATATGAATTGAAGAAGAAAATGCTCCTTTTTCTAAAAGAAGATTTCTTTCTGGCTCTTTCTCTTCTTCTGTTCATGTTGATAAATCTGTCATAAACATTATACATTTTGTCGTCATTCATGGAGGTGGTGGGAGTATTATGTAATATATATTACTCAAAAGTAGAAGGTTTTGTTACCCTTTTGCTACTTGTATGCCACACACGTCACATGTGGATTTTTACATGTCTTAATGACTGAAACACGGTCTCCCTTCCCATCTGTCACTATTTGGGACCCTGTTCCGTTTCTCACTTTTCAAAACTTTTTCCAACCCTCCTTCTTCCCAGCTTCCGTTTCGACTAATGCGATTTTCCTGTCTCTTTTTTATACATTAGGGGCTTCAGGCAAGCAAGTGTAATATAGATTTGGAGTATTTTACGGGAGATGTGAGGAGCAAAGTGTAATATGGTCTATTTCATACTTAGGCATTATTTTTTAAGAAGATGAAAGGTAACAGTATAAGAGCTCAACCGTCACCAGTCTTAAAATTCTTCAAGGAGAATTCCTTCCGCACAATTTAGCTCCGAGTTTTTCTTGCTAACTGTGAGAGAGGAGACGAGGAAAAAATTTGCACACCTCTCTAAACTTCTTAATGATGATGATGACCAGTAAACCCATAAAAGAGAAACAAATATAGTTTGCGATAGTTAATGCTATAGTTAATACATGTGCTTTGTTAAGCTAACATAACTGCAAAACTACCGGATTATCATGTTGTGAGATGATTGCAGTCATAACATAACAATCCGAATTTAATTGCTTTTTTTATGAAGTTGGAACTGTGGCATTCATCCTCATCACTATAAGAAGGGGGAAATTTTCTACTGAGAAATGAGAGGAATTCAGCCATTCATTCCATTCACATTCTGTCATAGGAATATGTCATGTTGGATGGGTGTTGATGTTGATGACTCTTTCAGCTCCAATTACTCCTTCGCGAAAGGACTGTCAAGTTTTAGTCTCAATGCAGTGATTTCATTTTAATGTCGATGTCGAGGAGAGCTATTTGCACTTTACATTTGAGTTAAAATGAAGGCAGCATAGCAGTCAATAAACCTTCAACACGTTACTTTCCATACTCCACTCTCAACTCACTCCAGTCCCAAGTATTATTGTTCAGGGACATTAGCACGCTGAAATCCTTGGTATGGCAGTTTTACTCCGGATAATAAATATGAATTTAGGGGGGCATATTGCAAACAACTAAATCGAGAGGACAAATGACACCACCGTGAGAGGTAATCAAGATGAGGGGGAAGTTGAGCGATAACGAGAAGGGGGGAGTGAAATGCTTATAACGGTGGTGACGTCCCTGCTTATACCATATATGAGATGGGACGAATGAGAGGCTTCCTTCTAAAAGGGTTAATGTAATTTGATTCCAGTAAGTTAAGAAAGATTGGCTGACATGACATCCGAGATGATCTCTCTCGTCAGGAGGAAAAAAAAGCTGGAGGAAAACTCGGTAGAAAGTTGAGCTGAAGTTGAGCAATATGCTTTCTTTTTTTTCTTCGACGAGGAAGAAAAACGTGGGAAGGGGGCGAGGCGGACTACTGAAATATGTATGCACATATTTATTTGTATGTGGGCGAGAAAGGCTAAATTACAAGAGAATTTGTGAGCTCTAACGATGGGAATGACGTGTTTTATTTATGATGAGCCAAAATATTTAATAGTTTTTTGATTAAGTAGAAGTAAAAATTATATATACTAGTAAGTAAACATGATTATGAAATGAATTCTCTTAAATGTAAAAAGTTATATAGTGAATAATATATGACAAGGGATCCGAATCAGAGGACGATGAATAACATTCATTTGGGACTTGAGCCTATCTTTCCTTGTAACAAAATCAGCCATAAAAAAGGAAATATATTTTGACAGGACACCCCAAAAAATTGCTTAAAATGGACAATGTAATTACACTATCAGGAATTGTTAAGTAATGGTGCTCAGGTAACCAGAATCAATTCTTATCTAAATGTGCACAACGATACATGTATAGTCAAAGCCAACCTGTGCTAATGCTGATGCTAATCACAAATTACAATTGTTGGGATGTTTCGTGCCATATGAAGATTGAAGATATATCCAAAGAAGATTTAAGGCTCATGATGACTCTTGAGCCATGTTTTACATCCCATAACATAGCAATTTGGAACCAGCTATATCTTTCTCCCAGACACTGACAGAAATCCACTCCACTCCTTCCGAGTGATTAAGTGTGTGGCGCTGGCCAGGCTGAACCTAACGCACTGGTTAGTGGCGTGTAGGACGATAGGTGAAGGCGATTATTATAACTGGTCACAATTTTTTCTACTAATGTCAAGAAGAAAAAACTGCAGGATGGATGGTGACTTGGCTACATGGATGAAGAAAGGTTATAATTACTGTACATGATGTGCATACAAGATAAAAGTAGTTAGTTCTTGTAGGCACGCATAACGCACATGATGCTTGTCTGGGTGCTCATATAACCAACCACCACGTATCATTCTCGTCATTATTACTATAATTTCAAAAAAAATGTTTGAGCTTTTTAAGGAAAAATAGCAAAGAATGCCAGAAATAATATTCATCAAGTTATTCCGTCACCAGGCAGCATTAACCCGATGACGAAGGGAATATTACAAGATGACCTAAGAAGTTTGGACCAAATTGATTATTTAATATCTCAAGAAAAGTTAATAACCTTGTCAATTGCTGAAGATTAAGCTTAAACACGAAGTTGCTGCTCCACATTGTAGTTTGATAATGGTGTATGTCCCATACAGCCAAAACGAGCAGACATAGCCATGTCATGGGAATTCAACAATAAAATAGGCAGGGCAGAGGGGTACCTACCCTACCCGGTCAAATGGATTCTCGGCTATTTCAAAACTAGTTTCCTTCTAGGGTAGTATTACTTATTTAAGTATTGCTTTGGCGAATAAAAATGTCTAGCAAAAAATATATGACATGGTAGCATGTAATAAAGCCCTAGAGCGGAAAAACCAGACTAAAAGATTATTTTAAAAAATAGATATCCCTCGTCATAATATTCTTGACACGATTTTTTTTTTTTAAATTTACTTCATGCCAAAAATTACTTTTGTTTATTATTTAACAGACTCGACGGTTTGACCGACTACCCGACGAATAATCGAAATAATATGTCAGTCCGTTTCAACAAGTCTGTCTGATTGGCTTGGGAGAGGAGAGTGCCTTAATGAAAGTGAGACACGGGCATAATTACTCGAGCAGAGCAATTAGAATAGGATGGGATTGAATGACGATCGGAAATATGCCAGACCAGACTGGTATTAACTGTTTGCAACACCTGAGGGGAATAAATGCACACGTAAATGCGGTAGGGATTTTAAGTGCATGTTTCCCCTGAGTCATTACCAGCTATCAGTCCCAGGTCAAGACGAATGGTTTGAGTTGAAGCCGATATAAAAATTAAGGTTTTAATTGAAAGAGGGTAAGAAACGCTTAAGTAAATAACGCAAACGTTATAAGTGCCCTCGTCTGAGATGACATTTATGAGCGGAAATTGCTTGAAAAGTGGGATCTATTGTAGACGGGACTTTCTCGGTTTGACTAATTGTAAGCAATATTATATTCGCTTATTTAATTGCCATGTGCAGTTGACTACTATCATAGGAATTAATTAAATGTAATCGTGATCAGGTAATCACGTCCGTTTTGGATTGGACGGTGTATCTTTATTACTTTACCACCTGACGATAAGGCTGCGCCTTACATGTCGACTCAACTGAAATTGATCAGGATTCTTTTTACAGCTATTTTATTCTCGGTACGTTGGTAATAGACTACATGTCACTTTTGTACCTGTACCCCGCGAAGTAGCGTACTATACTTCAGAAGTCGACATCTTAAATCTTGAAATATCGAAATATCTTCCACATTTTAGCTAATATAGAGCGTGAGAGCAGAAGATGAAGAATGTGCTTCATTTTTTAAAAAGTAAATAGCATTTTCTTGGAAATTTCATTACACTACTGGCGTTTCTTTATAGTAAATCTGCGAAAAACTTAAAAACTACATATCAGAATCAGAATAATATTTTCCAAGTCAATCCAATTTACTCTGTCTAAAAGACTAAATTTTTCATTTAAAAAATCCATTTAACTCTCGGAGTTTAAATAAAATTGCATATTACTGCATATTACATTTAGCCATTTACCATGTCAAATTATATCTAGCATAAAGCTCACGTTGTTGACAGAATATTCCAAATCAATACATTTCTCTTTTCTTCGAGGAATGAAAAGTACTGCTCCCAATTTCCAGCTTCCTACAATATTATACCGATTCAATACAAAAATGTTGATGACCTGTGTACCCATATTGAATATAGCCTTCCCATGAAAATTAGATTTTTCATCTCAAGGAACCTGAAGAATTCATATATATTTTTACTTCAATGCCGTATTTAATCAGGTATACATATTAAACTGTTATTAAAGTGGCTGATGAGTGAGGATAATATGGAATTGAGTACATCCCAGCACGTGGCTTCTGTTCCGCTATTACATTTCAATCGAACTCATCCAGCCGAATAATGATTAACATGAATACCTTCTTATTTATCCGCATGCCTTGCTCCCGAGTTATTTTCTACTTGTCGTAAGATATGAAATGAAGCTCGAATCAGCTTCTCAACTTGTTCCATCCGAATAAAACGAAGGAGCATCAAATAACCGTCCCAACATATTATTTCTAGCACACAACGACAGTGTGAATTCAGATGTCTCTCCGTTGCCATATTAAATTGTTATTTGATATTGCATTGGAAGTCTCGCAGCTATCCTCATCCTCTGCATGTACCTACTTATCTCTGTGCAGTTTCTAAAGTGAAATTGGATTTCATCCAGGAAAAGTGTCTTCAACTTTTTTTGAAGAGAGGAGCTTCCCCATCATCCAAAGAAGAAAACTGAGAAGATCCGATGAACATGATTCAAATCCCTTTCCCATATAGACCTATACATATTGGCAACAGCTACAATACAAGCAAATTCTCATTCAGCTCCTCTGATCGTAAGAAAGTGAAGAAGAAATGTTGGATAGTAAATGAGGAGTAATCTCAATAACCAAAACCGAATCCAAATCTCACCTACGCCAAAATGGAATTCAGAGATTCAAAGCTAGAAAGAAATGTCTTCAGTGTTGAACCGATTGGGGAAGTGGTATATATATATCATATTTTAATAAAATACAGATTAGGATCATGATAAGCTAATATTTTTTTCTGTATGACAAATAAAAAGTTAAATATCAAACTCCTACTTGACATGGCTACCTGTAAAACTACAACTATTACATTATGACGAACTTAACAAGCAGATGACAGCCGAGACGAGACGCAATGATTTTTTAAAACCCATTTTTGATTTTTATGAACAAAAAGCTACTTTACACTCCAAATGCACTCTAGCAACTAACTCAAAATACCACACATCACATCCTCTAATTGTAAACCGAGTTCATTAAAGGAAAATGTTATGGGATGCTTTCTTGACCCATTTGCATTTGTGGGATCTCAATGCATATTTTTAATTTCTGTCAATTTCTAGATGTACAATTAAAACTGAGCAAAGAAAAGTACTGTATCTATTTGTCATACATATAGGAGGACGGTAGGGAAAAAACCAATCGGCGTTTTAGGTTGCAATTTCTACCCAAATTATTGCTCTTTGTCACTTCTTCTTAATTGTAACCCCTGACATCTTTGCAATCATTTCAATCAGATCAATACAGCATTGTTCCTCATTCCTGATTGTCATCATTCATTTTCTTTTGAAATCATTGAAAATTGTGTATACATGTGCCTTTTTTTGCTCTTTCTTCTTAAATGTAAGTACTGCTTTCATTCTACTTATACCATAGCACACCAATTTTTCCACACTTGAAGTTTTAAAGTCTTTTTTTTATATCAGTGCTGTCTGCTCCTTGTCTTTTGTTTTCTCTTCTGTTACGAAAGCATCTAAACAGTGGGGATGAGTGCTGTTGACGACGTTTGTAATAATGTGATTGTCGAACTGTCGAGGTTGGATGGAAGGAACTTTGAAAGGACGGATTTTTTTTGCGGCAGGATGGTTGTAGTGTAATGTAGCTTATTATGTCACATGCATTCTTGTCATGCATGTCTACAATTATCCATGTAGAAAGAGGAGAAAAAATATTCACTCCAAATAATGGGGAATGGAGACAAAACGGAAGAAACAAAACTAATTCGTACTCAAATCCAATCCAAGTTCGAAACCAGTAATATAACTAGGTTGATATGATCACAATCACTCTTCCCATCCCATTTCATTATGCACTTCTGCTCATATTATGTGCTCTGACTTTGAGCAGAAAATTGAAATGAGGCGATGATAAATATTGTGAAGCATCCAATTTAAATCCAAAATAGGGAAGGGGTATAATAGATAATAATGCTCTGCTTACAATAATCCTAATGACACAATACTTGACTGAGCGCATCAATGAACTTGCACTATCATTACATCACTTTTTTCTCGAAAGCATCAATCCGATATGCATATGTGTGGGTTGGGTTGGTGTTGGGAGTTGGGATTTCAACAGCGTGTTTTCAACTGGCGTGAGAGAGGGCTTATATATGGGAGTAAAATTGAAAATTGCATTTTTTTGCTACTCTGACGGCTGCAGCTATTCAATATTATTTTCTTTTTTCTAAACCTATTTTTCATGACTGATGACAAAGTAGTAGTTTCAGACTTGTAGATAATACTAGTGCAGCCTCCACCATGGCATATGCATGCCATGGAGCCACCACCTTATTGGCACCGTTGCAACGTTTCCACTGATATGTGGCTCCATGCACATAACCTTAACCAGAGATATTATATTTCCACTTGAAGTTCCCAAGCCCAAGTTTCAGCTGTATTCTGGCAACTCAAATGGAGTCAAATCGCATTTCAAGTATTATCAACTTCATATATGTAGCACTTGTACAATATGTCAGTACAGTTCGTTACTATCACTTCACTGTGCTCATCAGACTGAGTGAGTTCCCTCATTAACTTCCGACTACCGAAATATCCTCCCATTCAAGAGATGATTTTTTTCCCTGTAATCTTTTCTCTAAAAAATCCATTTCAAATTTGGACAACATTTTTCCATGTCATGCCATACCATACGAGGGCGAAAGTGAAAAAAATGAATTCCAAATGTGGAAGAAAAGTTCTTCCCAAGCCAGTGATTATCTATACTGACGATGATATGATGATGATAATATGCAATTACCCATACCCATACTTTATCCCGACGACGACACGGAAACAAAAAAAAACGTTAAATTAATATTTTTTTAACTGCAGGCAATTCGCAATAAAGCGAATCATTCATTCATTCATCCCATCCATCCATATACCAGACCACGAAACGAGTGGGGATCCAAATTAGCCAAAAAATGAAAGTCTAAAAAATATCAGGGCAATCACACTCACACGTTTCACAATGAAATGAGCCCAGCTAAACTGCACATGGAGGTAATGAAGGTGTATATTTATATTTTTTTTTCTGGTCTTTGCCAAAAATGGAAGTAGCCATGATCATCATTAGGGTTCGCAAAAAAATGCTTTTTTTACCAAATTTTTATTGCCATTTTTCAAAAAAATAATTGCTTTT
>JAQIXQ010002441.1:0-10641 GCA_034700485.1 Pseudosinella alba | reverse complement strand
ATGAACTACTTTTGAAATAAATGGGAGAGTTGCTAAGCTTCCTCCACTGGAATGTAGGTGTGATGTGGTTGAATGTGAACTGGAGAAAATTCGTTATTCAATATATAAAGAAAAACGAATCCACGATTCATAATGATGGAACCTGCTCTCAGCGGATCCCTGTGGAAATGAATCTCGAAATGTATTTCCGCCCCACTTCTCCGCACAACTTTTGGCAGTGAACACGGAACGCGTTAGTGGAATGGATAGGCGGAGGAGAAAGTAAGTACGAACGTGAAAGTATGCCATGTGCTTCTCTCGCGAAGTGTCCATTTCAAAAAATGGAATATATGCCAATATGAATCAATTGGATATATATACTCCAAATTCAAAAGCAACTGTGTCCATTCTAAATTTGAGAAATAAAACTTTTCGCGAGTTTCCGCCTACACTTTACGCAGCATCCAGTTTTGTATAGTACTTACGTAAAATGTGTTCCCCACATATAAGTAGTTTGTTACAATTTTGTACTGGTCAAAGCTTATGTGTCCAGTACGGCATAAAATACCCTTGCTAATTTTCACAACATCTTTCTTAGGTTGAGCTTTCCACAAAATTGGAGCATGTTTTAAAACTTACGAATGATTATGTAATCTACCTATATATTTCTGTGGATGGTGAGTTTCGGGATAGATGGACGCCAAGTACATTTACATAAAGTGGAAATTGCATGCATGTTCTCTCAACCAAATTTGATGTTGTGGTGCTGGGCTTTTCACGAACACTCACTCGAGTGGAAGGAAAATTTACACGTGACGGGTTTTTAGAATGGCACAAATTTATAGGCATAAGGAGGGAATGCAACATTAAATGATACGGTGTACATTTGTTGCAAAAAAAATATATGAGCTTCAAATTTAAAAAAATATGTTCAAAATTTAACCAAAAATATTTATGAACAAATGATAAATGGGGAGGGCCAGCTTATGGTGGTTTTGCAAATGCTAACAACTTTTATTCTGCAGTTGCAAGCAAACTTTTAAGACTAGCTGAACAGTTTCCACCTGCAGTTCAAACATTTAGATTCTCATATCAGTTACTTTGGTAAAGGGATCACGTATGTGATAAGCATCTCCGCAAAAACCAAGATAGATCATAACATATGGTGATCATGATAATGATCATGACATGACATGGAAGGATGAAAATACGGCTATGCCAGATGCACCGATTGGAAGCGACAAATGTGTAGGCGTTTGTTTGGGTAGGTTGGAAAACAGGCAAATGTGTGGAATATCAAGGGGGATCGCGCCGAGGAGTGGAGAATTCTAAAAAGTAAAGTGCACTTTCTCCGCAATACTTTTCTCCGTTACATTTATATTTCCACATTTTCTTGTTTGTTTTCCAACCTTGCGAAAGGGAAACTAAATGGAAAAGAATGAATGCACAAGCCATAGCCATCTTCAACTACAATTTCAATCCATTGTGCGTAATGATAAGATGAACGAAGTTGGAGCTCTTTGGAAAACTATTTGTAGGGAAAGCACGTCACTCCGCTGCCAAATGAACAATATTTTCTTCGTGGCTTGGCTTGTTCCATGAAATGTGGATAGCATAGTAGAAAATGGGCTCGTCTGGATGCTGACGATGCTGGCACTATTACCACTACCAGATATTAGTATGTTGCCATTTTGCAGGTGTAGATTAGCTAACTTTTTCAGAATATATTATCGGCTAAAAGTATTTTTGTTAAAGGGAAGCAAAGTTTTCAATAACGAATGAGTAGCATTTTGAGCATTCCTCCACTTACCATTTGAAAAGCAAAACGATCAAAATTTGACTACATTACTCAAAGTCATTGTATAAGCCACAAACTGAAATAATCATATTAGAAAGTGGAAGGGCTAACAATCTACTATCTTGTGAGTTTTATCATACAACAAGTCATGTCATACTCGTGTACTTTCATCGCATTTCTATGCAGCTTCCGGGCATAATTATAATACATTGACATTTTATGGCCAGCCTTCTCCTCCCCATTCCCACTTGTAAGTCTTGCTCGATCACTTCTCTTCCTTCACAGGCTGAGACTATATGTTTGCTACTGTGTGAAATGGTTGGTAATCTTTAGAAATGTCTCTGTCGGTATTTTTATAGCTTCCTTGCTCCCAAGCTGTGACAGAGAATATATGGTCCTTCCTTTTCCTTTCAGACATTGTGCCATGGGAAA
Organism: Pseudosinella alba; assembly: GCA_034700485.1. Lineage (NCBI taxonomy): Eukaryota > Metazoa > Arthropoda > Collembola > Entomobryomorpha > Entomobryidae > Pseudosinella > Pseudosinella alba. The sequence continues at coordinate 8,432 of JAQIXQ010002441.1, read as the reverse complement.
AAGTGGTAATAGCAAGTTTTCACATCTCGGACCCAGGAAGGTGGACAGTCCCCATATGAGCCCTAGAACTTTCACTGATGTCTCCACCAACCCGATATCCCTTTCTTTTGGGAGTATTATCGGGTAAGAAGATCAACGCAGCCGGAGTAAGAAAGTAAACGTAATTAAAAGTGGATTAAGTGTACGCCAGACACGCAGTATACTCCCGACACCAGAGTAGATTGGAGATATGGGATGGTGTCATTCCTCACACCCATTCTGTGTGACAGGAGATATTTCCAAGTTTCCTTAAGATGCATAAAAGGGCTTCTCTACTCTCAAGTCTCCACCAGCGCAGTTGTCATTTCTCATCATCATCATTACAAAAGTGAGTTACAAGAGTTCATTTTGGAACCTACCGTCACAATCAGCCAGGCTTATTTCCATCTTTGGTCCTTTGACGATGATAATTCCAACTTTTCCCCCTTCTCCATCGTCGTTTTCTATACCATCTCTCCTCCCTCATGTGTCATTCATTATCATTAGGATCAAAGGAAGGTGCACAAAGGGGGAAGTCCTCTTCCTCACCTCTTTCACTTTCTAGTTCTCTCACGCATTCGATTTTGGACTGAAAGGGAAGAGAAAGCATTTGGCTTACTTTCTTTCAAAAATCCTCGCTGCTTCACTTTACCCCATTCTTGAACAAATGCTGTTTTATTTGTATAGGTCGCTGATTGTGAGTGATAGCATCCATGACCCACTTCACACGGGACACAAGGTAAGGGAAAGACTGACTAGATGAAAGGGGAAGAAATATTTTGCAGTCATTTGGCCATTTTGTTAAATTGAAGTGGGAGGAGTGATGCATATTTTTCTTGTTTTCCCCGTGTCACCCTATCCACATGAGATTTCATAACGCACTTCAACCATCAAGTCCTTATAATCAAAATAGATGAAGGCTATAACCCTAACCTGCCTACTTTCAAATGACAACATATTTATTTTACTCTCGTCGCGCAACATTCCTGTATTTGTGGAGTCGCAACTTAAGAGGCATTATTGTCACAATAGAGTAAAGCTTATAGCAGGTAAAGTAGTACTGAAGAAGCAAATAAAATCCAAACAGTGACATGAACATGGAGTGTACGTATAAGTGGTTCAAAGCAACATTACTTTCTCCGGTAGAAGGCGGAAGCTATATGTCTCTGACAGGTCCACTGTAAACTGTTACAGTAACATAAAGTGTCGACGGAGACTGGGCGGAGGGTAGATGCTTAGCTTACTTCTCAAAAATAGTATTTTTATATATATTTTATGCTACACAAGTTCTGTCTTGAGCATTCATATTTATTTATGGAGGGAGGAGAGGCAATATGTTTTTTTATTGTTTTATTCTGATTCAGTTTTATCTCTGTGCGCTATTTACTGAAGGGTTTTGATTATCCATTTTGAATAAGGAAAGCTATAACAAAATAGGCCGGCGTAAAATGTAGCTTCGGAGGAATGTAACTTAGCAAGTCATTGGCAACCGATAATCATGTACAGCAAGGGACATATCTCCAGCTCATCTTCTGATTATTATTATCGGTGGAAATAGATCTTTAACTGTGGTAAGACATGGCTACAAAATCTCCTTTCTTATGCACCCTGATTACAACCTTGAATGCCGATAAAGACGTGATAGCTTTTCAATTCAATGACCTCCCCATTTCTGGAAAAGCCACAATGACGACAACAATGACCAGGCCACATTTCAAAATATGTGGAGCGATAACAATAAAATAACAGCCCAACTTTTATTATATTCCAGAATATTTTCGCAGGAAAACTTTATCCATTACCGGGAGGAACCATCAGGATTTATGAATATGGGAAATTCGTGTAGGATCCTTTTTTTCTGGGAATGTTACCTATTCTTTGTCCCCTGCCATTTGCTACTTTATGTGACAGCACAGTCCCGGCAAAACTTTTACCGGGGTAACAACTGCACATAAACAGTCATTTTCTGTGGCAATGTGGTGATAAACTAAAGGGATCTGGAAAGGAAGTTTTACCTTTCACTTGCAACTTTTTCTCTGACTATCTACCTGCCTACATATGTGCAAAAATCAATATCATAGGCAAGAATGGAGGAACTCGAATCACAGTGCAGTACCCAGCTTGTGATGTATATTCCAGTCTATGGAGGAAGGATGAAAGAGGAGAGCTCTTAACAAGAAGGAGTGGGTGGGAAACCTTCCAAGTGAAAACTGCTGAGGGAGAAGCTTCCCTCGCTGGATTCATATGTGAAATGTCTTCACCGCTCCAAATAACTTCACTTTCTTCGATCCACTTCCCTTGTATTTGAAACGACCACTGCAGCAAAAATATTCTGTGGGCATCTTGCGGTCAAAGTCCATGATGCGATGCGAATACTGGCACCCATTTTGCTAAATGACAATGACTCAATCCAAAATATTATTCCTATTGATCTACCAACCAATTCTAGACCAAATCCCTTTTAGCCTAATTGCATCAAGCTTATTTTTTTTCTTTTCAATGGTCAGCGATTTGGTTTGGTTTATGATGACTCCTCCAGTATGGAACGAAATGGGAGGAAATTATTATGTAGATCTTGGCTAATATCATGTTTTAGGTTCATAAATAAACAGCTTTTCTCCAGTGTTATCTAATATGACATGAATGGTGGATTTTACTTTTTTTTGCGAATTCCCAATATCGCAAACCATGTGAACCTAAAACATCAGAAAGAAATATTGCATGACTATGGAGAGCAACTGTTCCCAAATAAATCAGTTGAAAACATGCATATTTCTTGCAATCCCATAAATTAACCATTCATCATGCTTCATAGCATCATATGAACCCGCATACGCAATATATCCTTTCTCATTAGGAACAGTCCAGTTCAGTGAAGTCATGTCCAGCTTAGTCCAGTCCATATCCCAGATTTTGGCAACGAATAACACCTTTATGGATGCATTACCTCTGGCTTCGTTTGAAACTTTGAAACTAGACCCTTCCTTTTAGGGAGATAAAATATGGGACTCTCATGAAGTCGTGCAGATCCCCCATCCATTCATATTCAAACTGGATCAACTAAACCAAGCTAGTAAAAATTTCCATTCATGTACTGATAATATCGATTCACTACATCTACAATATATTTCCAACCCAGCCATTTTTATTTCAAACTGAAGAAATGTGTGAAATCGGGTGAAAATTCAAAATCGGATGATAAAATGCATAAATCATTTCACAACCAAACCAGGAGCATGGAAATGGAAGCTGGTTGGACTAGAGAGTGTGAAATCTAAAATACCTACTTACTTGAATAGGTTCGGATCGTGTTGCTGAGGTTGCCGGCTGGGCATGCCAGCTTTCACCATTTTCACTACTATCTTTCTTATATGGGTGCATAAAGCTTATTTAAGCGTGCAAGTATGAATAGGGTGGTGGTGGTGGGGAAAAAATCCGAACTTGCTGACTCCCTTTTTGCCTGGAGAAATGTGTGATGATGCGATGAAGTGAAAGTGCTGCTGATGCAGAACCGAGAAAATGGGGGAAAGCAGTGAAAGTACATACTTTTCTCCACCCAGCTCATTGTGAGCTCCAGCATTAGTTTATTAGCTACATTAACATTTCCATCAGGTTTATGGAAGAAGAAGGGAAAAACCTTTTCAAGATGAGAGAGGAGAAGGAACAAGCCGTTTCAAGCTTGGGGAAAATGCGAGGCGAGAACCAAGTGAAATGAAAAGATTAGCTTTTTCCAGGCAGATGAATTAAATACGAAGGGACTGACTTACAATTCATTTGTTCAGGAGAGGTATCTGGGGACGCCTTTTCAAAAAAAATGGAAGAAAGTAATGGAATGTGGATGTGAAAAGCTTCTTATCACATTCTCAACTTTCACTTATTTCCAAGCTACTCAGAGAGGGAGTTGATTTTCCTTGGAAAAAACTTAAGAGCTGGCTTCCGTTCATTGTCAACACTCGATCCTCGGCATTTCACTTTACTTTGAAATCTTAAGTACTTTTGTAGCCTGTACCATGGTCCCTGAAATTAGACGTTTTCTTTCCCTTAGGGGGAAAATGATGCTATTTTAGTAAAAAATAGGACGAACAGTTGATTTTTTAGAGGGAGATATTTTTCCAGACTGTTCTGGCAGTTAACTGAAAGTGATGTTTTTAATAAATAAGTAAACTGCTCAAGTAAAAAAAAACAATTCAATCAATGCAAACTGGCAGTGCCGTTGACGTGCAATGGGTGTAGCTATTTTACGGTGTGGTGGTGCGTATTGAAATCAAAGATAAAGTGGGTAGCATAAATACTTCATATTCACTGCCATTTCATATGCCAATTTTAAAAAGAAAAATGCAATTTATTTGAAATAGCTTATGCGAACTGGCATAAATAAATTAAGGTAAAATGGAATGGAACTGGGAAAAGTCAAAAACAATTTATGTTGACTCGTGTACGGCTCTATTGATGGTGATTGGCTTTATTGAGTTTTTTCTGGGCTTTAAATTGGTAACTAGATGGGACCGAAATAACTCATAACGGGGGAACAGTAGCGACACAAATACCAATAAATTAAAACAAAAAAAAAATGGACAAAATAGATAAAAGAGAATCAAGTTGCATTATTGCGTTTATCTTGTTTGAAATGTATTCGTCGTGTAGAAAAAGCCAATATATTCGAATAAAATTCGATTTCGACTTCGGGGTAAGTTGAAATTCAAAAAACAACAAACGTTTTTTTTTTCAATTATTAAATTTCCTTCCTCTTTTACCACTCTATCACTTTTTTACCTATATGATTATTCGACAAGATAAATTTATGCCAAGAAAAAGTTTTGCTCGTGCATCATCAGCGTTAAATTATGCATTTGCTAATCATCATGGACATGGTACATTATCAGCAGCGTGTATCAGAGTAAGAACAAGGGACAAGGGTGATGATAATAGATGAGCAAGCATTGACTTGGTCCACATTAAACCAATTCCATAATGTACTCCTATTAGCTTCATTATTTCCATTACCTGAAATGACGAAGGATAGCTTTTGAATTAGTTGTTCCGAATAAGTTTTGTATGTAGGTAGAAATGTGTATACCTTATGGCAATGGACATGTTTATTGGACATGGACAATGGAGCGGCGGGGGTCACTGAACTTTGAACAAAAGACAATAAATTCATTAAGTTTGAGCTTGACAATATGAAATTTCTCAACAACGTCATCTTTCCCTGCATATCAAAATGAAATATGAAATCTCCATTTTTAGGTTTAATATTTGGCTAAGCTCGCTCACTTTGTTTGTCGGCACACATGTTTATATTGTAGCGTCCTCCATTTCATCTCCAACAGAGCTCATGGCTTATGAAAATTAAAGATATTTATGTTTACAGTAAATTCATAATGTCCGTGGCTTAGCTCGTCGAAGGAATAGACTGGAAGGCCTTGAGCAGTTTACGTGACTCGTTTTGATTAGCTGGAGATCCGCTTGGAATCCAGATTACGTGACTGGCTTGGCTTAAGTACAACAATCTTGATGATGATGATGATCCAAGGCTGGAATGGAGAAAGCTGCCTGCTAGCGCTTTCTCTGAAATCAGAGAAAGTAAATGAGCTCCATGTTTACCTGACTCCGATGATGGCAATAATAATAATAGTAAAACTACGCAAGTTGTAGTTCCGTCCGTGTTCCCGCCTTCCCAGCATGGAACCTCGCGGACGAACAATGGATAAATGGATGAAAGCAAGTAAATATATGTTGGGCACTTACAATTAATGTTGTGGATTATTACATAGGAAATTATGTCAGGTAGGAGCAATAAAAGCAGTCCATATCTTTGTCGCTGGGACAGATACAAAAGGAATGCAAATTATTGTAGCTGTTCATTTTCTCTTTTCACTCGTCGAGCTCGTGTCTCGTCTTGTCTGGATATTAGCTTTTGCCAGAAATATTTACAAGTTACGTATACTAAAAAGTATACTTCAAGTAGTAGGGCCAAATTTGCTGATTCTGATATTTTTTTATAAACGAGAACGATGAATGATTCGGGAAAGGAATATAGCATGACGTGCTTTCCACATTTCCTGACAGTTATGTTTGCCTCTGAACATAATTTTAATTAGGCTTCTAAAGATCCACGTCTTAGGATACCATTAATACTAATCGTAAATATTTAGTTCTAAAGCTTGATTATTTTGAATAGACTCTGCAGTGTAAAAAGAAACTGAAATTCATTTTCCCTTTTTCATTTGCTATACTGAATTTATTATGCTTTCCCCTTCTAACCATTAATCTTTTTTAGCTTTTTTTTTTCTAGTTCCCCTCCCACTAAAACAATCAAAATGGAAATGCCTTTCTATGATATTTAGGTAGTTCCCATTTCCTGTCCAAATTCTTTCCGAAAATGATTACGTTCTACATCCTCCATAAATATAAATCGGCATATGTTCCAATGGCACGAGATGGAAAACTTTTGTTTAAAATTCCATGAAACGAGAGAATTTTAATGAAATTGCGGCATCCCAAATTAACCCTAACCAATGCTAAACTTTCTTTGAATAATGATCCCCCGCTTCCATTTCTGACATTAATGGCTTCCCCGAATTAACATATAGACCGAAACTGAAAATAATTCGAAGCCCAAATTGAGCGGAGTAAACGAAAGAAGTTTATCTAGCCCTGAAAATGACTTTGCCTTTATTCTGCGAATAGCTTTCATTTCATTTTTTTGCTCAATGGAACCACAAACTCCCATGGACCAAGTCATTTGTTATTTTGGCTTATCATTGCGGGATTTCCACTGTAAAAATATAGAGTTTTGTAATATACCGCAATATGTGGTGTAAACAAGTGGGATTCATTTTTTTAAAGAAATAGCGGATTATATATTTTTATGATAATTTGCCTTTTTGCTGCTTTCACCATTTCCACCTTTTGTGAAATAAGCCATGTAAGCATCTCTAGTCTATTGTGCGTGTATCTTTCTTTGCGATGATTCGCAAGTAGCTTCACAACTGGAATATCTAAACCGCACAGCACATACAAAAACAAGCTAAAAATAAATAAATAAGTAGGTTATGATTCATGACTACAATGCATTGGAGCTTGCTGTATAGATATGGCTGTGGGGGATTTGTAGATGTGGAAAAAATTTGCTCTACAAGGACAGACCAGCAATAATGGTAATTTTGTGATGAGGGAAAAAATATAACCTCATTTTCTTCAAAGAAAATAGTTTAGGAGAAATACAATCAACTTTTCATGTTCGTTGTTCATACTTCACGTTTGTTCGCAAGGGTCAACAAATAAGTTAGCAACGTTCGCATTGAAAATAGTCATTTCAGGCTGAAATGTTCAGCAGCATCCAACATATCGAAATGAGTTAGCGATTGTTAACTACTTACTTACATGATCAGAAACATAACCCTATGCCGGTGGACTAAGGCATCATTAACTCATTCTAGCTATTTTTGTCTTTACCAGAAAACATTTCCCGGCTTGCCCTCCCCCTAAAATAATCAAGGACTTTGGAAGAAGTAAAACAACCGCCCTGGACCGATTTAGGGATTACGATTTAATGAACTAATTTGATCTAATTGGGAGATTAAATACTGAACGAGGCTGGGATGGGAACATGATTCCGTAATCCTCCGTAACTGCCTTATATAACTGAACACAGCAAAATGTAAAATATAACAAAGATTCCAATTACAAAACAAAAGCCATTTCTCTACGGGAGAGTCACTGATTTTGCTATTAAAATCGGCTTTGTCTGCACTAAATTTGTTATGAAAACAAATCTTGTTGGGATTTGCCTTGCCCTATTTTGGGAACACTAGACGAGCAACTATCCATTTCGTAATATGGATTATTTCCCTGGCAGAGCCCAGATGGAAATTCCATAATTACCATAATGGATGGCTCAAATGTGGAAATATAGTTTCAAATACCCCATATGGGCAACGGTTGTGTGTTCAGAACTCCTCATTAAATATGTTTGTCTATACAACTTCAAACTTTGACGATAACTTCGAAAACAGATGAACAAAGGATGGTTGAAATACACCGGGTTTCTGCAAAACTAGGTTGGGTTTGCAAAGCCTATTTCTCTTCTGAGGATAAAAATCGGGAAAAACAATTCGTTTGATTTTTATCTCATGTCGTAACTATCATCTACCTGGAATCATTAGAAATAATTGGATTAAAATAAAACAATTCACTCAAGTCAAACCCTCTCGGGATGAGAAGTGTTTCATTTAACAGAATTAAAAATGTTCTGGACAACATTTAATGCGTTTACTGTTAACGTAAGTACAGAAAAGGGATATGATATTAAACTTTATTCGTAATAGATCAAGTCATATCAATATCATGAATCATGATTCATGATTCATCGTCCTTTTATCTCTAATTTATTTTTTCTCTCCAGTTCACAT
>JAQIXQ010002440.1:0-10641 GCA_034700485.1 Pseudosinella alba | reverse complement strand
GTGAAAGGGAAGCCACCAAAGAGTAAAAGGCTTCCTTTTTTAATTTCAACTTCCTTCCTTCCCATATTTTCCTCCTTTGAAAATGGGGAATGGAATTACTTAAATATAATCAAATCATATTAGACGGGACTTTTTTTATTTGGCGAAAATTAATAGTCAAGTAGAGGATGTGGTTTGGCTTATCGTTAGTGTAGAGTTGATCTTATCATCACGCCATGAGAATTATTCTCTTTATCTCCTATCTGCAATATCACATGCCATGTTGTGTGTAATTTTCAGTATTAAATTGAAATTAAATTGGAAAAAGCTGATTGGAAAGATTTGAGATTAGGCTCTCTCTTGGGAAATGACAGTGAACATGATAATACTAACAATGCTTATCATCATAATCATATTAAGGGACCATGAAGCCAAGATTTGATAAGCAGTTTACCTTATCATATTTCCGTCACCTAGCCATACACCTGCAGAGAATTATGAAATGAGAGAGGGGGCATTCTGATAATGAGAGACATTAAATTAGCAAACAAAATCACACCATTTTTAAATCTGGCCAAAGCCAAACTCTTTTTTATTCTCCAAGTTCCCCACCTCCCCCCCATCTCATTAATATTTCATCAGGGGAACAAGTTGCCTAAGCCCCCAAAGTGTGTCTAAGTCCAATCCAAACAACTGCGTAAATTCATGGTGCTGACGACTTGCTCCTCCATCACCTCTAACTCTTTCGCCATCACATCAACATCTACATCATCACCACCTCCCTCCCTTCCAATTACAATTCAGGAACAACAACCCGGAAAACTTTTGCCCAAACAAGGTGGAAGGTGGTGGAGGTGGCCTGGCAATCAAACCCAAACTTTTTCCCTTTTAAGCCGATCAAACCAAAAAAGTTTCTCCTCCCAGCTTAAGACTTATACAAATATATGGTTAGGGAGAATTGGCCAATGTCAATATGTTTACGATGGGTGGGCAAGGTCATGATGGCTCGTGGCATCATGACTTGGGGAAAGGACTCCCTCCAGTCATGTCTTGAATCAGATATGGCTTGAATTAGAGCAAACTTAACATTTTCTTGGATATGTTCTCATCTTATCATCCAATCCAAATATGCATATTACTCGAATGCTATTTTGCAAATGAAAAAAAAATCTCTTGCAAAGTGAAACATGCTTTGGGAGAAAGTAGGGCGGAAGGTGACAATAATGATTTAAGAGGAAAAACTTTTCCCCCACTTCCATCCTCCAACCTGACAAATAATCAGGAGCACACAAGCGATCCCATCCCATCCCGTTCCCGACAAAAAAAGTAATTTGGGTTTTGTGGAACGGATGCTGACACTGATGTGATATGTCGCTGATGCGGATGCCTTCCCAATTCTCCTGAAATGAAATGGTTTTGTTCTTGATGATTTCCCCTTTGTCCCAACTTTCTCCGAAAATGCAAATGGGAAGTCACATTGCAGCAATTTCTCATGATATGACTTATTTTATTGTTCATTTAAAATACGAAAAATATATAAAAATAAATCAAGCCAGTTAATTTTAATTCCCAATTTGATTTTTCCCCAGGTGTTCTCCGGACGACTGCTAACTCTAATTGATAATGTGTACCGAAGCTTACCACTGGGGACGATTATCGATGGGAGGGTATTGGTAGTCCATGGAGGGGTTTCGGAGACAACGGATCTTCATCTTATTGCGGATATTGATCGTCAAAAGGTAAAAAAAAACTAACAATAAGAATAATCATGCATGATAATTGGTATTCAATAATGGCATCTTGCATTATTTTATGAACAATCATATTTGCAGTACGTTTCAATCCTCCGACCCCCCGTCCTCCAAACGATGGACCAGGATGGGCGCGTCATCCAGTTGTCCGAGTTGTACTCATGTGGACACAGCGGGAGTGAATGGAAGCAGGTAAGTTGAGAAATTAGTGATAATTTTCCTTTGTCATAATTAATTATTGATTAGTGATATGAATTGTGTGTGTGGCTTCCTTATCATATATCAATATCATTCTGGATGACAACGGGGAGGGATGATTGGGATATATAATCATGGCTCATGATATGAGATGACGTGATCATCATGATAAGCATATTCCGTTATTAATCCAACCAATATGCATGATGAATTAAGCCTTAGCATATCTGTAATATGCAAATCTAATTGGAGATGAAGCGCATTAAAGGATCCATATTAATATTGGATCATTTTTCCTCCCCGTTTTTTACATAACAAAGCTCATTAGTCAATATCTGAATATTATCAAAGGAGGATATGAAAGGGAATAGTAATGGATAATGACAATAATGACGATGTCGATGTGGATGAAGGAGGAAATCGATCATTCCATTTTTATTCCATCCCATTTGATCAGAAAAAATATGCCCATGTAATAAATGTGATATGATATGATGATGATATGGCTTGCTATTTTGGTATTGATTATATTTTGGAGGGAATGGGAGGGTTTGCATGTTTCCTCCGCATTACAAATTGCAAATGATGACGATGATGATGAAGGATTGAATTGGAAATGGGATGAGAACAAAATGAAGCAACGAGTCGACTACGCATTTTATATGTATTTTTTTTATTGAAATTCAGCCCCATCCAGCCCATATCTCTAAAAATGCTCGTGCCATTATTAAATTACGCAGAGGAATGATGAGATGGGTTGTGGCGAAATAATTATAATTTGTGAAAATGTATTTATATGTCGGTTTGCCAATTGGAGTAAGTTGAGAATGAACGAATATGGAATGAATGATTGCGAGATCAGTGATCAATGATCATAATTGATAATGATATGAATGTGGATACAAAATTCCAAAATGAGAATGACAAGTAAAGTAATTAAATATAGGTAGTAGGAACATATTATTTTTTTTAGCAAAGTGCTATAATGCCTTTATTAAAACTTAAATATTAAATTATTAGTTACTTGACTGGATATGACAATATAAAAAATTGACATATTATTTACTTTCAATTTAAAAAAATATCTCTTGATTCTGTTGAGCATATAAATTACGAAATATGAGCAAAAATATTTGCATTAGTATAAAATTAAGCTGCGATAAAATGTTGCGATTGGAACTAAAATTACCTTGCGGACTGAAACTTGTAACCTGCCTATAAAATACTGTTTTAAAACTTGGCTTTAGTTGAATTACACCACAGACGAAACAAGCCTTAAATTAATTACACTTACAGACATAAAATTACGACCAACCTTGATTAAGCATGCGCGATGCGATTCTAAAATGAACGTACTTAAATTAACTCGAACTGGGGGGAACTTGAACTAGGCTATTAAATTAATACTAATTTTAAATGACATTAATTTTTTTGAATGCATCATAACCTCTAATTACCCCCTCCTCTCCCCACTCCCCACCCACCAACTGTATTTTCCTGCTATTTGACTTGACCCATGACCCATCGCCCAGACATATATACTTATCCTCTAGTTGGGCGGTGTCCTTGGACGATATAAGCAATTGCATTGCATCATTTCCAGCCGAAGTTGCTGAATCTGGTTCTCCAAGTCTTGGATCCTCCGTTCCAACTCAACATGTCTCGGCTCCACAGTTATATTCACGGTGCTTTCTTGCCTCAGTGGCGGAGACACTGATGAAGAGACTCCGCTAAAGTTCCCCTGTCCATTCTGTCTTCCCTGTGGGATCGGACCTGGTATTTTCAAGGGAGAGATCCCATCCAAGCTGGAGTAAGTGGTAGACCATTCGGAGACTGAGCTGGAACTGGCGCTGGATGTTGTATTAAGCAATACGTTAATATCGTCCTCACTGTCTGATTGACCTGGTGGAGGTGGGGTACAAACAGGATCAGGATCAGGATCCGTCACCACATTCACGACGGGCTTCAGGGAGCCATCTGCATTCATTTTGATGTTGATGTTGAGGCTGATCCTAATGTCCTCCCGTTCATTATGCACCGGGGCCGGTAAGATAAACTCGGGCCTCTCCACGAGCTCCACGGGTGAAAAGGGGAGACGGGCCCTTCCGTTGACCTGTCTGGCTTCGGAGGGAAGGGGTATGGCTAGGTCAAGATTGACTACAGGCATCCTTCCTCTAGAAGCAAATATATTAATTTAAACGGGATTAAGATTAGCTTGTCAATCAAAATGAAATCATCAACCCTTGAAATAATTGAAGCAATTTTTGCAACTTTCAATAAAGTTAAGCTGTCATCATGCAGTTATTAAATTGAAGTGTTATTTACCTGTAATTACCTCTTCTGGCTGAGCGTGAGTAAAAATGTCAAGTAAAAAGCTGTCGTTCCTTGATTTAATATGACTTATAGGCCACAACAATGTTCCTGACTAGATAAGAGTACTCTCCGGAATTTTTATACTAATCTCTGAAAATATCCTGAACTGAACTGTTTCCCAAAAGTTAAAATGAAAATGTCTCCTCTTCTAAAAAAAATTCTAAATATTTTCTCTCTTTGAACTAAAGTTCTACATTTTCTGCTCCTCTACTTACAACTTACTTTACAAGAGACTAATTGTAATTGATAGAGACATAGAGCTGGTATGGTGATGGATTCCCTGTCCTTCGTCTTCTAAGATTTTAGCTTGATATTGATAAGAATGGAATGGGAGTAACCACACATTCATCATATCAGGATGACATGGCATTTATTCTCGCTCTCGGAGTCTTCAACATTTATAGATAGGGAAAGATATTATTCCCATGTTTAATGACTTTTTTAACGATAGCCGAATATCATCGGCATACCTTACTCTTCTATATCATTCCCATTTCATATTCATTTAGCTAAAAAAAAGTTAGACTGGGCCAATTCATATTCATGCCAGTGACAAAATTGTGAAGAAAATTGAAGGGACCACCGAAGAGAAGTGAGATCCTCATCATCATCATCACCACTACCACCAATCTTTTAAGTTGGTAGTTGGTAAGGTGAAATATGAATGGAATGCGAGTATTAATTGAAACATGAATTATGAACATGGTCTCGTTAAATAGAAATGATCTTGATTTGACTTTGCTTCTTCTCATGATTTGAGTTAGACTTAAAGTAAGTTATGTAGTAAAGTGAAAGATAGGCAAATTGGGTTTTCTGGACGCAGAAATGCAAAATGATATTGATAAAGATAATGGTTGACGGTGATGAAATGATGATGATGATGACAAGCATGATAGTGCTAGGGATGGAGATGAGTGTCAAATAAAAATTGAGTATGAACTTATTGAAGAAAAAAAATGATTGAAATTCAGCTCGTCACCAAAGTGATTTCTATCGATGAAATATGATTAAATGATTTATATGCCATGATATGATTAGTTTTTCCGGTGAATCAGTTTAAAAAAGTATTTATGCAATAATTAGAGATATTATAAATCCTTTGACAAAAGTATATAATGCAATGCTCTTAATTTATTAAACTGAAACTAGAAATTAATTACTCGGATTGGAAAAAAATAGATATCGATATTCCAATTTTATAATATATATCATCGTAAATACTTATAACTAATTCGTAGTACATTAATATAGTATTGAGTATAGACAGCGTGACCAGGGAATTCATTATGACTAGGACACGCTCAGATGAATTTAGAATATAATACATATAATTGGGACCGTACAAATATATTTTTTGATAACTTTAATATTTTATAAACTTAAGCTAACTTTGACATTTAAATTAATACTCTGGAGAAAATATAACTAAAGTTATATTTGCGATTTTACACTTATGTTACAAAACTGGGGTAATTTAAGATTATCTGCAAGTGGACTGATTACAATCCCCACTCTCCCTTCCTCCCTCCCCTCCAACTACTCATATCCCCTCTCCCTCCCTATTTCTTGGAATTGAACCTCCAACCAGTGCTTGGCTGATTGGATGATTGGTTGTTGGACCGCTTGCAGTGATACAGTTCCAAACGAAGTTGTTCCACCTGGCTCTGGAGGTCCTCAATCTTCTTCTCGAACTTGAAATGCTTCGACTCCTCATCAAGAACCAAGCCATTCCGCTTCGGGGGTGGGGAGACCGATGGGGACGGGGTGATCCTCCTCATCGCTCGAAGGATCCGTTGTCCATCGTTTCTTGGGACTGGCTCCCGATAAGCATGATATCTTTGATGGACATTCATCACCTTCATCTTCTGGTCCGCCGCCTGGACATCATCTTCAATGCGCTGCATGGCCCAGTGGAACTCCCTCATCCGACCATTGTTCCGGAATGCAATCGCCTCATGGATCCGCCTTCGGAGCCAGAAATACTTGGAAAGATATTCATCAGGCCACCAGCGATACCACCTGTTGCGACAGTCCTCCCGAAGATGCCCGTAATTCTTGCATTTGTAGCAAAAGATCTCCTCCAAGTTGGGGTGGGAGGGGATTCCCACATTGAAAAATTCCTTGACCGAGTTGGTCAACTCCTTGTGCGGGTCAGTGGCACCCACCTCCTTGCTGTTGACAGGGTTCTCCTCCGTGGATGAGCTGGCACCGGATTCATCATCCGATGAGGACTCCTCCTCCGGAACACTTTTTGTGGGGGGAGGGGAAACAGGCTCTGATTTCACTTTGGCGAGAAGGGGGATTGGGAGCTGTTCACTGTCCAATGGCTTCACGGTGATGTTGAAGTGGCGCTTCTTCTGTCGCTTGTGTGCTGGTGAGGCAATCTCGCCAATGGCCAGTCCTGGAATAGGGGAATCTGACCTCTCTCGGATTTTAGATTGGAGGGTAGGCGTTGGGGGTCCCTCGTCTTGGGAACTATCCTTGCACTGAGGATGAGACATGATGGATGTCAATGCCTGGAAATAGCAAAAATTAAATTAAATTAAAATTAGACCAAAAGATCCTGTTTCACCAACATCAAACCCATCCCATTCCACGATTTCCATGAACCCGTCAACAATCATATTCACTATTAGCCTCTATACTTAACTTACCTTTTCGCAAAGCTGCAAAGTTTAATTAATCCTCTCGTTAAGTGAATTATAAAAACTTATCGATGGCAAAAATTATCCCCGACTCCGACTAAATATAATTTAAAATTGATTTGATGTTTTTACTTTACTTATCCCAGTGGATTTTAAACAAAAATTAGCTCAAAGCTAACAGCTCAAATTTTGCAGGCTTAATCAATCACTGCTTAATCAACAGAAAATTTTTACTCTGCAGTTTCCCTGCTAAATACAAATATTTAAGAGTTAGGCACTCTCTTAAAAAAATATAAATGGCTACTCCTTAAATCAATACATCCATCCACCCACTTAAATACCGACATGGGCTATATCTTCATTGTAATGCTCATTTTCCCTCTACAACTAACAAAAGCCTAATTACCAATAACTGAATGTAACATGATAGGGAACGAATATTTTTCTTTGTGATTATGGCTTGGACTGACCGCGGCTTCACTTTTGACTTCTCCAAAGGTGATGGGGGGGAGTCACCGCAAACAATATGCATCATGATATGATCCTGACATGGCATCATCATCCTGATTTGATATAATGCCTATTATCCATGTTTAATGATAAGAATACATTAAGCTTCATTCCACCAACCAAAGAAGAATAATGGGAAGTCTCCAACAATGCAATAGTTCCTCCAACCAAACAAAGCCATAGCAAATAGAAAGCCGGCACAACGACCTCCATTTTTTACCCTGAAATATGGAACCAGTATCATCCGACATGGTGAACCGCATACCAACGTAGGTCTCTCATGACTGTATCCAGACTTCGCTTCACTTGACTTGAGATATTTAAGATAAGCAAATTAGTCCCCTGGGCGAAGATAACCGCGCCATCTCCTTCTTCCCATATTATTATTTCCCTAACTGTTTCTCTGTGTCTTGCTGGTTGTCTCCAAGGAGAAAAAAATGCTGTCAAGTCAAACTGACGCTATAAGAGAAGCTATCCATTTCTGTACATTATATTTTCATCAGATCAGAATCCAGACAAAGACCACAGGCACTCCTATCATGTCTAATTTATAAGATGCTCCCAAAATGCAATCCCCGACAGGCCAAATATCTCAAATATGAAATGAAACTGTATCCCTCATCATAAATGTACAATGACTTAACTTTCTTCATTTACTCATGTCATATTCATATCTTTAACAGAGAAAATGTGAAAAGCCAAGTCTAACTGCAGAGGGAGGAAATTGTATCGTATTTCCCAAGCAATGTGCAAGTACTGGAAATTGTTTCACTGCATGGTCGATTCAATATGATAGGAAAAGATGAAGATTTTTTTCTTCTTCTTCGTGGGCCTAGGGAAATATAGGTCATTTCACATTTCACATTTATTCTCCTTACATGGTACATGATCATGATCGTGCTTGGTTCAGTATGGCTTGTTCTGATTGTAAGACATTTATTGGGGCTGGAGTCTGGAGTTGGATTCATTTGCAAAGTGCTCTTTATGGTTGGTGGAGGGAACTACCCTGAGAATTCTAATGAGGGAGGAAGGGAGTCGTTACTCGTTATCGTTAACTGTGCCGAAATTTGCATGCGCAATTGTACATGGATAGATGTAGCTGATTTGATTTGGTCTGCTTATTTATTGGTATTCTAAACTTTCCTTTTATATCTCTACAAGAAACCATTCCATATTGATCATCATCATGGGATTGGATTTGATCATGATTTGAGCAGGAATGGGAATTGACTGTTGTTGAGAGAGAAAAAATGAAAATGAACTATATTGGTCATGTCTTTAACAACATCTACAACATCTTTAAGAGTATTCTTATTGGAGGCTTTTTCTTCATAAAAATCTTTACATTTTTATGAGTTGGTCGGTCGTCTTGAGCCCCATATCCCGTAGCCAGTGATAAACAGTGGTTAAGATGGACATGGCGCAGGGATATATTTGGAATGGGCTATGAGAAGAATGGAATGTCCTGTCCCTTGCTTGTATCTTTGCATGGTTTAAGTGAAAAGTTTATAGGAATGACTTTGTTGGAGGTCAAACTAGGTCATGGATGGATCTAGTCTGAATCAGAACTTGTGGCACTTTGCCTGACAAGAATGAGATGGATATATGGATCTTTACTGTTATGTTCTCTGTTGCTATTATATACATAATTGATTTACTTGTACTATTCCAGGTGCTGGATCTGCTCTGGAGTGACCCCCAGAATGGGACTGGCTGCTCCCCCAACACGTTCCGGGGTGGGGGCTCCTACTTTGGGTCGGATGTGACGGATAAGATCCTCCACCGCTTTGGGCTCCAACTGTTGATCCGCTCTCATGAGTGCAAACCGGATGGATATGAGTTCATGCATAATAACAAAGTACGGGAAAAGAGAAAGTGAAATTGCAAATGATATGAAATTGACCTGGAAATAAGATGTTGCATGGCTTGGCTTAAAATGTAATATAACTTTATCCCTTTTTATATGTCAAGTGCTTGACAGTATTCTCGGCCTCCAACTACTACGAGGAAGGGTCCAACAAAGGGGCCTACGTGAGATTAATCGGGGGTCCCACAGAACCGCTGGAGCCCTACTTTGTCCAGTTTAATGCCGCCACCCCGAAGCTCAGGTCGATGACCATGAGGCAGCGGGTGGGGCTCGTGGAGTCCTCTGCGTTGAAGGAGCTCCACACGAGGATTAAGGAACGGCAGGAGGCACTCTCACAAGCTTTTAACAATTATGATCCCGACTCAAAAGGTATACATAAAATAAGTGTTAGATGCTTATCAGAATACGAAGATAATGATAAGAACAAATAATCTGTATTTTTGCTAATATCAGGGCTCATCACCGTCAGCGAATGGTGCATAGCGTTGGAGGAAGGCACGGATCTCAAGTTGCCCTGGAGACTCCTCCGTCCCCGACTGGCGGAGCTGGATCCTCCCACAGGGTTGGTAAAATACCTGACCACGTTCCAGGAGGACACCCAGGGTGACGGCGAGGTGGATGTGACCGTGGCGGAAGTATTATACCGGAACAAGTCCAGCTTGGAGACAATCTTCCGGATAATTGATAAGGATAACTCAGGTACAACTGAATTTTTATTGAACTTATCTTATCCCCAGCAAACAAGACAATATCAAGCTTATCTTATAATTTTCCATCCAGGGTTCATCTCAATGGAGGAATTCGCTGAAGCTTGTGACCTCCTCGGCCACCATCTCGCTTCCCCCATCCCCCAGCAACAAAAGCTGGAGATGGCCAAGAGCATGGACATGAACAAGGATGGGAAGATAGATCTGAACGAGTTCCTGGAAACCTTCCGAATCGTCAGTGCGGAGCATGAGCAAGATGACAGCCTTGACTATGAAGAGCTTGACGATTAAACTGGATCTCTCTGGAATGGGGTGGGAGAGGAGGAACAGCGGAAGCGCATCATAGGTCACTCGGATAGATCATATCGCCCGCCCACACAATCCAATATCCAATTTTATAGTATTACTGAATACTGATGGGGAACAGGATCATATTTCAAAATCTGATAATTTGATACCTTTCATCGTTTCACTTTCTTTCTGTCTATTTATAGACCTCTCCCAGGAATCCATTATTACTTTATTTTTAATTTAAAGTCAAGTTTAAATTAAAAGACAAACAAAATCTATCTCCCTTATTATCTCCTGTAAGGTATAATATATGTCTTGAT
>JAQIXQ010002439.1:0-10642 GCA_034700485.1 Pseudosinella alba | reverse complement strand
CCCAATGTGGCCAGCACCTACTATGGATCCATGACAACCCCCTCGTGCAGGCAGGTTGTGAAGTGGGTGGTCCTCCAACAGCCCATGAGTGTCAAGTTGGGGGATGCGGCTGCATTTAAGGGGATCAAGGGGATTGGGGACAAGGCTGTGAGGAGGAATAGGAGGCCCCTCCAGAAGCGGAATAAAAGGGAGGTGGGCTGCGTCGTTTTTGGAGTGCTGAACGCGGAATAAATTTTTACCATAACTTATTTTTCATAATTTTAAATGCAATTATTTTTTTAAAAATTTACAATAAAATAAAACCGATTTTAATTATGACCCCTTCTCCACCTCGAAATAACTCATTTTCGTTGCTATTGAGCTTCTTCATACTCTTCCATATCTGCCAACGGTGCACTATCTACCCACCTCCGCCTGATTTTTGTCATTTTAAGTAGCCACTCATATTTCTCCCTAATGAAATGCGTTTGGTGAGGAGGATACTCCCGGTAATGTAAGCATAATTCTTTCAACTTGGGCAGCATCTCCCAAATATAACTCGGAGAATACAAATCATTCCTTCTAAAATATTTGGGCCTATCGCTAAATGCCTTGACGGCGATGTGCCCCAGGGATGGGAGCAACTTGAGAAAGTCAAAGTGCAGATCCCGCAAATATCCCTCGACTTTGAGAGACCTTAAGGTCGCAACATCATTCATTGTGGGAGAAGGAGCCTTTTAATTTGTGAGGCGTAGCCAGTCAGCAACTATCTCACGGATTCGGACAAGGAGCCTTCCGGCCACTCCAGGCTCTCCAACAGGGGAAGATATGGTATGATTCGTCGTAAGCGGAATTTAAGAAAGTTTTAAGCTTTTTTTGAATCATCCCCATGAGATTGGATTAGTGACAATGACTTTAAATTTGGAAGACATTTCAGATATTCCAGGACGTTCCGCTTGAACTCCTTCATATCCCGGATGTACTTTGGAAAATACCCAGAGGAACCAAATTTGCTCCCCGTTTTTTCGAACGAACTTCAGAGCCGCCTCCCAAAAGTAGGCAGCACCCATCCCATTTTCATTCCATGTGTGGCTCCGCAATTCTAATTGACCTCCGGGTAAATGGATAACTGTCCACATTTAGAATGTACGTTTCGAGCTTAGGAACACTATTAAAAATAATTGGTTCTTTGCTAAAATACATACTCACCCCATAACACCACCGTGCAGACTTGCCGACAGGATCGCGTATCTTTCAGGCGGAGATATGGTCTGATGAGTGGAAACACCTGCAAAATAACACATTTACAAATTTAATGCTTAATCAACTTTGTTAATCAATTTACATTGCAAATTGCAATATAAATAAGATTAGGGGAGCAAACTAATTGATAAACTAAGATATATATCCCAACCTTCAACCTGGTCAATAAGCCACCAGTATTTATTTTTCAAAACTTGACCATCCAGCACTGGATAGATTTGAAATATGTTTAGGATATCCTCCGAGTTCTCAAGTTTCCCCAGGATCTTTTCCCAAACCTGGGGATGACACAAGGGAAACAAATAGTGCACATTTTGTACTCATACTCCGCATTTCACATAATTAATTAAGTCTCCACTTAATCATGTTTAAAGATACTTATGTTTACTTCCTAAGGAAAGAGAAAGAATGGACTTGGATATATTTTCAGTTCATGTTCATTTTCCATCGTAAATTTTAGAATGGATAATGATGAATTGATGAGATGACCACAAAGTCACTTTCACTTTATGTATATACTATTATAAAAGTAAGTCATTTAGCTCAACTTTGCATACTTAAAAGAATCCGCCCAAAGATGCGAAAGGTCGACCATTTAACTGGAGTTCACTGTGAAATAGTGAGAAACTGCTCATTCCTTTTCTGCTGTCAATATCTTGCCCAACGCATGCTGGAGGAAGATAAATAGTTGTCCAATGTTCTAGTTCAAGGGCTTCATACATGAGCAACGGGCGTTATCTATCATAATATGCCAAGTAATACCCATAAGCCTGGCAATAAGTCGTGCTGGTTTAGCCATGAAATGCGACATCTGCTTATCCTTCCCTATCTCATAGGCATTACTTAAGGTAAGAGTTGAACAGAATATTAAATAAATTATTTTGATCCTTGTTTGTTGATCTTATGAAACTACTTCACTAAACTCTGGACTCGACGAAGTATAAATACGACCAAAATGCATGTTTGCCAGGATTTATAATTGATCATCATCATAACAAGTTTTGCTCACTCAAAGCTTACAACAAAATTATATAGCTGATTGGTTGCCTTTTGTGGTTTCCAGGAAGGCCATGAACTACGCAAATGCACTTCCACATTTCCAGTCAGGAGTTTTGTTATTTAAATAGTATGTAAAATTTAAATACAGAACATTGACGTATACTTGGGTCGCGTCACAGGCTTGATATTAAAAACAAACATCAATTATCACTCATCCTTACTCAGACAATCCCTGGAATGCATTGTTAGTGGGAATAAGCATTATATCAGCATTTTATATTTGGTATTTGGTGCCATAATCATGATATGCTGGGTTTCATAGCTTATCATACAAGATAAGATAAAGCTGGTTAAGTTTGTATCTCGTCATGACATCATTCATATTATGTCATCTAGTCAAGTTATGGTTTGCCTTCAAATGTGTGGTCAGCCTCAGGATGAAAATTATGTTTTTGACTTGGGAAAAGCTGAACGTTCTGTTTTCGTCCAGTCTAACCTAGCCAAGTCAGCATATATAAGTTTCCTCAATAGAATATTAAGTAAGCAGTTATGTGCCAGAATAATGACAGTTGACGTGGACAACACAAACTTGGGACTGGAGGTCTCCTTCACCCCCGAAATATATTACATGCTAAGCGACCAAGACCGTTCCCAACTGGAGGATCCCCAAACCCGGAAAAATGTTCTGAACAAGCTAGAGTCTGAAGCCATTTTCGAACATGAAGATCTCACCCAACTGGAAAGCTTCCTGGCTCTGGAGGACAGGAAGCGGGAGCAAGACGAGAAATTGGACGGCTCAAATTCCAACATCCAGATCAGCACTGAGAAACATGCCGCCATGGAGAGATTCCTGGCCATGAGGACAGCTCAAGAAGAGGTGGAGGATGAGAGGATAAGACAAATTGAAATTCAAGTAGCTATTGAGGAGAACTCACATAATGAACACGCGATTCTTGAGAGGGCGGAGCTGTTTCTCTTCCGAGTGGCGGTGTTGTCCATACTCGAGCAGCGGTTGCAGGAGGAAAGGGGAAGACTTGTCGCTGATGGTGCTGAATCCAGGGTGGAGGAAGTGAATTCATCGGACGAAGAGGATTTAAATCCGGAAGAGGTTCGTTTACGACATTTCATTTTAAAATTTTAAAAATTGTAGACTGTTTTTAAAATTGTCAATGGATTTTTTTAGGCTAGCCTATACGCCAGGACACTTAGGCAATATGAAGAGGATGACCTGGATGCCATTCACAGCCAGCCTGAAACTAGCAAGAGGAACAAGAGGATATCCAGCTCCACTAAATTCAGTAACCGGAATAATGACACCGATGGGGAGGGGAAGGGTTGTCTAGACGGATTTTGGAAATGCATCGCGTCCTGTGTATCCTGCTGTATTTGAGATTTAAAGTTTAAATCAAGTCAAATCGGAGTTGGCATAGTAGAGGAATATTGTAGTTACGCATGAGTTATTTACACGATACCCCCAAAATGATTATCTATGCAACTGAATAGACTGGATATCAAGACTTATCGCTACTATTAATTATCAGAGGGTGATAAAACTGGTGGACATAAACATAATTTTAGTTTGGCGGAGAAAGTTAACATGAAATTATTAAAATGCTTATTTGTAATGTATGGCACTCTGTAATGTCCAATGTAAATGCAGCTATAATATTTCGCCAGCATAAATCATAAGAAAATGTGTTGGCCAATGAGATGAGCATGAACGACACCCCATTTCAAAGAGAAAATACTAAATATTATAGTCGTGAGAAATTGTGGATGAATGATCATTTCTTCATTTTATCTAATCGTAAGCTCAACTGCATGACATGTTTTAACTAAATATACCATGAACGAATTAAAGCAAAGTACTCCACTAACCGGCAAGCAATGTAGCAACTCGCAATTATTCACTTACGCAGTAGAGGGGAAAGATCACTTCTTCATTTTGCTGTATTTCTTGATTCATCTCATTATTGGAGAAATGTGTTGTTCTATGGAGAAATGAAATGTCACTCGTAATTTTGACTGGAATCAAATGAATCAGCCTATCATTCAAGTAAATAAAAGCTATTTCCTGCCCAACATGATCGTAAGTTCTTGCTAGTTATATATAAACTCTTTTCTGCTTTTTTAATATGATATTTAGCAAGGATCAAACGATAATCATAATCATGTTGTGAGAGTAAACTGGAAAATAAATCAAATTCGCGATATTTAGGATGGAAGGAGGATATCATTTCCATTTCCTGAGCAGTATAAATGAAGATGAACCCATTCGTCTGACTATCCAGTCCCACAGGAGGGAAGCCATTGACAAAATAAGGTGCTGATCGACGAAGAAGAAAAGCCAATTCACTAAGGCAATGAAAATAGTTTTACAGTTTTATTTTTGTAATTTTATTTTGGGTCCATCCAGTAAATAAATATATTTATGGGAAAATAAGTCTAATTTACTATTTTTATTTATTTGCAGAATCATAGAATCGATAGAATCTGATAGAGAAGCAATTAATACTACAAAATTCCTGTCATGGCTTCCAACTACGTGGCCCATGGACTCATGGAGAGGCTCAAATCCTGGGAACAAATGATGGCATGTTGCTTTCCCTGTGGCCTGATTTGGTTCAAGGAAGGATGTGGATGCGCATGTGTGACCAACTGCTGCCTGGAAGTTTTCTTGGGTTGTATTTGCGCCCACGTCTGTCACGGTTGCTTATATGTTGGGGCACCGCCAGCACATGATAGCCCTGCTGCTGCGATGACACTTCCAGGCGGGGGAGTCCCGGTTGTGGTGACCAACCAGCCACAGATGATGATGCGATGAGCAGAATATAAGAAGGTTACACTAATTACCTTTTTCGTATTATGACTAGGATTAAATTGCATGCATTTGTTAGAATGTTCTAATAATTTGTACTCTTTAGCAGGATTAATATGCAATGTTAATTAAATCTTGAATTAAACTAGACATCCGAACATATTTTATTTTCAACAAATCTCAATGCTGCCATATCATTTATAATAATATAATACACAAATTTGAACTTTTAGATTTTAATGCACCTCCCATTTGGGAATCATTCGCCTTCGTGATTTGTAGTTGTCATTTTCGGACTGTTCATATGAGTAGGTGACCCAACTATAACGATCTCTGCAGATTATGATGTGGTTGAAACACTTTCAACTGGGAAACCCTTTTTGTCCTATTCCTCCGACCGAGAAATTTTGTCAACATTAAATTATGTATTGGTCATACAAAACCAGGTCATATAGCTCAAATGTTTAGGATATTTTTTGCACAAGTTCATAAGAGCCATGATGAGCGGGAAGTGTTTACGCAAATCGACACTGCAAATATACTACCTATGTACCTTGTCTGCCGACTGCAAAGACAAAATTATATAAGAACCGACGTTGCTCAGATTATGAAACCAAAAATTATTACGGGGCTGAAAGCGTAGCTGTGCTTTCATAAGTAAATTAACTGGAGGTGCTAAAGATGATTACAGCTATGTTTTGATTTCTCAACTAGCCATTTATTCATAATGAGGAATGAAATACAATTTTTGTGACGTAATTTTCCCCATTTCCATATTCTCTAAGACGGGATAAATTTACTTAAATGTGCCATGCAAAGATGGACACTCGTAATCTTTTTTTAATACCTGTTTCTTTCTGTGTTCTATGTCAGTATGAAAGTTTAATGAGTTGGGTTGGGTAACGAATACTATATCTTGACTGCAGACGACTTAATAATACTATGAAATATTTAAGTCCAGTTGATTCTGGCGGTTCCGAAATTATTACGTGCTCATTTAAAAATTTCCACCAAGTGATTATCGAATAGGAAAATACGCAATTAAATCGCCGTGGTTCTGCCTGAATGGTATGCTTGGTTTTTTGATTATGCAACTTGCAACTACCAAACCGTCAAAGTTGCTTTTTTTGGTCGCCGAATTTATATTCGTATGGCCATTTTCTATGTTGGGAATAACAGGGAAAAGAATGAACAAATTAATGTTGCATGCCCATGTCGACCAGACGGTTAGATAATCACAAGGTGATGCTGAAAGTTAATTGATTTGAGCTCTTTTATTTTCCACCTTCCTCTTATGAAATCGATTCCCTCACTCTCAAATGGAGATTGAAACGTGTCAGTGAAATAAAAAAAACAGGTAGGTCCAAGATAGATTCTAGGAAATCGATTTCATATAGCTCGTATCCGTGTTGAAATTTGAATTTGAAATGCTGTCCGCCCCCTCGGTAAAGCTATATTCCTCCCTATTTTCATTTTCCAACAAACTGGGCTTCTTCCCCTTCAAATGGGACCGGAAACTAAGCATATTCAAAAGAATAAATATTAACTCGGCTACATTCCAACTTTGGAGAGTTCACATGACAATTCTCTTCATTAAGTTAGTGTTCCTCACCGTCCAAATCTACATCCTTGCCAAGGAGGGGAAACTCTCCAAGCTTGTTTTCGAATGCTTCTTCTTCTTCTCCTACCTGGCTGCGTTCAACCATTACTTGATCTACTGGAGGACCCGGGATGACTTCCCTGTGGTTTATAAAAGGTGCATGGATTTCAGTCACAAGGCATGTCATGAATATCTGGGAAGGCCATATCCACTAGAGAATGACGGGCTGACGGCAGTAGTCAAAAGTGTTATTTTGATAACGGTCATCTTCACCATGACCACGTTCATTCTAAGTATGGGCTCCCCAACGGCTTATCCCTTCTTCGCCAACTGGATTCAATTCCTGGACGTCGGAGGCGATTCGGATCAGAAGGTGCTTAGCTTGTTTCTCAAAGTGCCCCTGTCCATATTGGAAGCTTACATCATGGCATTCGGCTGGTCTGGGAGTACATTCAACATGACCTTTGTGCTAAACTATCCCCTCTTCTTCAACTTCTGGACGAGGGAGCTGCTACAGAAAAGCCATCTTGATGAGAGGCATTCCCAAGAGTTTATCAACCGGAACAACTTCGGAAGACTGAAGGATTCCCTAAAAATCTACAGACAGCTTCAAATCTTGGTCACCCAGTTCAACCAGTCCTTCTCCAAGCATGTGGCAAACGTGTTCGTCCTTGCATTTTGCAATAATATCACCGCCAATTTCGGGACGATCAAGCTGTACAACGAGCTCAGCTTTATGACCTGGCTGGGTTGTCCCTACTTGGCGGTGGTTGGGGCAAAGAATATTCTCACGACTCATGACTTCATGGCAATGCCGCACGAGAGCTCCAAGATGGTCTTGAATAGCTGGAAGGGTTGGAATGTATTCAGTTTCAAGAAATGGGATGATGAAAATGGCTCCGGCCCCAGAATCGGAATAAAGTGGAATATCTGGAGGTGGACTAAATACAAGGGAACCGTTCGGACCTCTTGTCCACCTCTCAAAATGAAGTATGGCTCATTGAAGTTCGTGCAGAAGGATCATGGGATTGAGTGGATTGACTCACTGATTGACTCCACCGTCACGGTACTCCTTTGGTAAAATAATTTCGATAAGGTAAATTGTTTACACTTTTATTTACTACTTTTATTTCTCGAATGGCACATTTCTACTGCATTGCATTACAATTATTGGCTAACTAGAAAAATCAAACTATCGTAACTAATTTTTATCATTGTAATTAATTACTCAGCTAATAAATACATGTTTTGTCTCAACTTGCCCCTTAGCAATTAATTTCCATTTTCCTGTCAATTCCTTCTACGTGGTTGACATTGAGTCCGGTAATAAATATTATTTACTCGCCAACATATTCCGATCTTAATTTTTCCTAGACACCCAACTTAACATTTCATTGTCAGAAGATTGAAAGTGACATATTCTATATTGGTTTCGATATTGCTCATCTCTGCGTACTCGTATTTATTTATTTATATATGATTTTTTAAGTGGCTTATAATTGGAATTGTTTTCCAAAATATTTTAGCTATCAACAGTCAAAATGTGTCATATATTAATTCCATGCACAATACGAGCATTGAAATGACAAGGCACATCCCCCAGAAGAATTGAATTACTAGGTAGACTTCCCCTGAGATGCTCGAGAAGCGATCCTTGAGAGAATTCGTTCTACTGCTGGGGAGACACTCCTCCAAACAATACATGTGCTCCCTTCTCAATCTCCTCTTATGGGCTGAAAGGTGTTCCATATCCCAGTTTAGAACAGTTTCACTATCGTCGTCACCATTATGATTCATTGAATTGGATTGGTATTCCTTAGCAGAAGAATACTTCTTGTATATCCAGTACTCCGATTCTACCTTTAGATTAGCAAGATAGTATTTTCCCCATCTCTGATACACCCCAGCCATGTAAATGCTTCCGAGAATGTGGTTGAATATTGAGTAAAAATAGTTCCCACTGGACTGCCAATACGAGCGGCGTCTGAATACTTCTATGTGGGTTCTCTGGGACACCCAAAACTTGCCAAACTTGGGGAAGAGGCTGATATAGTCAGATATGTATTGGGTTAGGTCAATCATGGCGAATGTTTCCGCAAGTTGAATTTGGTCCTCCCTGATCTCACCATCAATTTCATTGTTAGAATTGGAAATTGTGACGGTTCCGTTTATAATCGCTGGGATGATGAAGTCTTCTAAATTGTTGACAGGAAAGTAATGAAGTTGGACTGCCAGGCTGTTGTAAATACTTCTGTTTGCTTTGGGGAGAACGAAGTCCTTCAAGCAGGATACTTGCAATTCAGCTCTGTAGCAGTCAGTAATTGTCCCCAGCAACATCTTACTCTCCACAAGGGATTCCAATTTGTCCGGCACAATTGGCTTGGGGAGGACACTCAAGGAGGAGAACAAGGAGCCTCTGTAGGCTTGCGATAGGATCAGCACAAGAAGAGCCCAGAGGCCACACAAGAGCAAAAAATCGCCTTTCCCAAGACGGATAATGTCTTGGAACTTGGAACAGCAAACCCAGGTTGGTCAAGAAGAAGGCTGCATAGGGCTGACCACGTAGTGCTCCATGTTACCAAGAAACCCCTCCAGTTCCATTTCTCATCACAAGCATCCCCCCGTGGGGGAAACTTGTTCAAGGTCAAAGTCACTGCTACGGAGAAGCTTGACCAACCAAGCAGGATCCAGACGCCCCACGTCATCGGCTTCAAAATCCCAATTACTTGAGCCCTTATCTTGACGGAGCTGGGATCTCGATTTATGACAACGAACTCATACATCTCGTCTTGAATCCCGTAGTGAATCCATCGGTCATTTCCCTTTTGCAACCCGAGAATGTTCTTATCAGAGAGCAGGGCCAGGGACGAAATCACACCTTGAAGATTCTCATCCACGTATACTTCCTCCGAGTCTAGTTCCTCCACTCCCACCATAGTTGAATTCAGCCGTTGGCCAATTAGGAGTAAGCTACAAAGCTCTTCATTAAATTGTCTGAGTAACTTACATGCTCCAAGTTTTGCACCACTGTGCTGATACATGATGTAGTCCAAATGAAGGTTACTCTGAAGATGCTGCCATTCCATCCTAATTCTGGAAACTATTCCATTGTTGCCTCCACCTTCCACATTGGTCACTTGAGTAAGTGGAATCCAAGCGCTACCGGGTGGAGCATGACAAGGAATGCAGAGGATGAATACCTGCCGGAAGTCTAGGATTGCCAAAATGACCGTAATTGGGAATTCGATCGGGGGTAACGTGAGCTCGATGTCAGTTTCCATTTGACCTTGACCAGGTGCCTTATTATAAGATTGGCCCAATATCCAAATAAAGGTTGGATAAGGCTGTTCGTCATTCCTCTCCCTGAATATGTGATACCTGGCTTGCTGACTGTGCACAAGGTGGACCTCGCATGACGCATATTTCCTTCGGGATGCCGTGACCTTTTCAGTCTGGTCTTCAGGGGACTCCTCCTCCTCTCCAAGAATTTTGTAGTCCAGAATATGACGATGCTCCTCAAACATGTTCTTCAGAATGATGCGGAAAGTTTCAGGGATATTGAAACGGGGCAACATGAAGCCAAGGCTAATTGATAGTCCAAAGTGGTTAGATCTTCTAAACCTCCAGTGACGTTTGTTGGATGGATTTAGATATTGAATGAACGTGAAGCTGCAGGGGTAGTCCCCCAATCTGAAGGCGTTCAATAATCCTCCAAAATCCATAGTGGGAAGTGAAACGAGGTTGGCGTGTCGGAAGTGCAAAATGAAGGAGAATACAAAAATATATATTAAATTCATTTCCAAAAGACTGATCAAATTCAAGTTATTGGAGAAAGTTGAGAAAGTTGAAGTTGGTTTTTCGAAAATGAAACGGTTTTATTCTGGGCACAATCGGTTTTGGTTGGCTTAATAGACATAGTAACTATATAATATAGACGGGAAGAAAGGAGAGAATCGTCGTTTTGGAGTGTGATTCGAGTAAAA
>JAQIXQ010002438.1:0-10644 GCA_034700485.1 Pseudosinella alba | reverse complement strand
GAGGAGGAGTCGTGGAGGAAGAGTAGTGGGATTAATGATACCCAAATGAAGTTGTTCGCTGATTTTTAGTCACTTCTTCGTAATTTAGTTAGGAGTTAATAATGTATTATTTTAAACTATTTTGTAACTTGCAAAAAAACTTGAATGTCTCCAAGTTAGGTTCAGTAATAGGATAGAATAGCACAGAGAGGACATAGTTTAAGGAAAACGCAAAGTGGACGATTTTTTCTTGCTGAGGAATTTAAATATTCGCATGACTTTGCATAAATAAATGTTCGCTTCATATGCTAGACATTTCCGATTCATGTATTAATTATTAATTTACTGCTTATGTACAAGTAAAGTAAGTATATTGAAACCAAAAATTATTTTGCGGTATGTATTGTATATTGTATGTATATAAAAATACAGTTGAGTAGGGATATAGTGGCCGCCCAAGGGCGGCAGAAAATATGACCACTATAGAATTCGGCCACTATACGTATAGTGGTCATCGGCCACTATGTGACAATTTTGTAGGCCAAACGTGAATATGCATCGAAATTGACCCAATCCCATAATGTTGTACGGTTAGTCTGCATGAAAGGTACTTTATGTATATGTATATACCAATGACAAGCTTATGTACATTGCATTGCTAAATACTCTCTGCGACTTTCCACATCCTTACTTCTCAAAATGCAATGAAAAGTCACATTTAAATGAACCTTTTATGTAATTTGACCACTATGTGACATGATTAAGGCCCACGGGACCGTCAAAAGTGCGCCACTATTGAGTGAGAACCACTATATGGCTGGCCACTATATGGCTGGGACTTAACATGCATTTCCCTATATACAAATCCGGGCGACACATTTTGTGGCCACTAAAGCTTTAGAACCACTATACGATAGGCCACTATATCCCTACTCAACTGTATTAGTAAAGCTACTTTATACAGTATACGGACAGCTTGGCTGACCCATAAGGTTTGCAGGACGGGATTAAATTTATTTCAGTTTCTTTAGTCTCGTAAGCATTAAGTTGCTCAGATTTAAAATAGAAATCCGAAGGGGTGAAAATGAGTAAGTTGATCAGTTCTGTAAATGTCTGTAATTGATGATGCTATGATATGATTTTGAGCTGATAGAAAACGGGAAGTTTATTAACTTCATAAAAAATACTTCCCATAGTTCCCGTAGTTTCATACATGTCATGGTAAATATTATTGTCCAGGAGATGTGATTTCAAGTAATCTTAATAACTATGTTTTAGTCGGGGTCCCCGGAAGATAGCGTCTTTCTGCATCGGCCAGTTCTTGCTCGTTTTGTAGACGAAAGACCTCCTTCATGGGGGCAACCTGAGAAAATATAATCCCGTTAGAATTAGAATTTAAATGTTTCCATTTATGTCAATTTTTTTTTAAATCTTTACCTTTGGCATAACCGACTCCACGGAATTTTGGCCATAGATGGTTGCACTGACTTGTTGCATGGCTGTAATTGAAGCTCTCATGTTATGACTAGCCCAAATGATCAGGGAGATCCCAAGTTGTTCCAAGTGAGCGGATGGGGTTTTATAAAATAATGTTGGAACCACAACCACTGGACCCTATTAACTCATTTTAAATACATTAAATTAATCAGTTAATCTCCATGCAAAATACTCATTAAATCACCATCCATTACTGTCCTACCGTGTGCTTTCAAAAATGTTAGTAGTGTTTTGTTTAGTTGCCTGATTATTCCAACGTTTCATAAATGTCTCAATGTCCGAAGGGTCACTCTTATTACTATGAACAAGGATCCCATCCGCACCTGCGTTAAGATACGCTTCGGCTCGTCGTACTGCCTCATCCATATCCCAGCCTGCATTCAGTGCTTCTGTTCGAGCAATGACAACAAAGTCTGGATCTGTCTGGGTGTCCTTGCATGCCTGTTGAGAGAGTGGAAAGTAAAGTAATTAATACCGAGCTGAAATATAACTATGTAGTAACCGGAGTGACTATTTTAAATTTGAAGCAATAAAATCGTCATACTTTAATCTTTAGCGCAAACTCTTCCATATCGGCAAGAGGCTGCTTTGGCCGACTATCTAACAACGAGTTGGTCTTCGGAAATATTTTGTCTTCCATGCAGCAGCCTAAAATTTTGAAGTACATTATGCAATTTTATTTTTTTAATCCGTACATATTTGCTTTCTAAATTCTCAGACATGTTGACATGCATATACATACCTGCAACCCCAATTTTCTCCAACTTTCTCACTAGTCTTCTCGCATTATTAAAATTCCCATATCCAGTATCAGCATCCATCAAGATTGGTACGCTCGTGGCGTCGACCATGTATTCCATTATGCTGGTAACCTGGGTCCAACTGGCTTCATTGCAATCCCGAAGTCCAAGCTGTGCAGAAATTGCGAAACCACTACCCCAGATTCCCTTGAATCCTGAAGATTTATTTAGGACTCTGCTTAAATTCACATTATAACTTTGCGACGTGTATAGTGAAGATCATCTCTTAATTATAAAATCGTACCAGCTTCCTCAACAATTTTTGCACTTAAACCGGAATGCGCCTCCATCAAAAATTCCGCCTTATTGGAAAGAAGCATCTCCTTAAGCTGGGTTGTCTTACGGGTCTGGGTCTGCATGCTTCGGGAGAAGATTTTCAGAGTGGTCGAGCACTGACGTACTCCCACGTTAACAAATCGAGACATTTTTCTTTACCTGTGCACAACAAAGTGGGTGGGATTTAAGTATAATTTTATACCCATAATCATATTTAGCTAAAAATCAACAACAAAGTCCACAGTAAAATGACAACAATTGAGATGACAACTAATTACAACCACACATGTTCAACTGTACTTTAAGTCCTTACGAAAGGGTGAAGGGACACAAGAAGGTAGTGGAGAAAGTGGATATTATATCCTGACTACCTTCAAATCCTGGACAATAAGTACAGGCAGACTCAAGTGTCGGAAGGCGGTTACTTCCGAAAACCTACGAAGTTGTTTGTTCCACAATGTTTGTTAAATTTGAAGCTCGAAACTGGAGTAAGATGATAATTTATTAGGCTGTATAATGAAATGAAAGATAGTTGTCATACGAAATGTCAAAAGTAATATGTGATGCATACATAATACATATAACCGCAAGCAGAATGATGCCAGCCAGGAAACAGATATTGCCTGCTTCCATTATCAGAACTGAAAATCATTCACATGATTACGGTATACAAAACTCGACTGATTAAGCATTTCCTGATTAAGCATGATATGACTGGCAAGGTTTAATTCAAGGTCAAATCTTTTTTTCATATGCCGTATGAATATAATCTTCCAGAATTTCACTTCCTTTATTTTTTATCTCTCGGACAACATACAGGTACATGTACAAGATTTGCAATGTATTTCACAATGTACACGGCAATATCGTATCGTATTAATAGCACCTCGACTTCAAAATATACTTACCTACCTACACATACGTAATTTGGTATTACTGTACATTAATTTATGAATGAAAATGATAGAGTAAAATAACAGTTCTTTTTGTAAATTAGGTCAACATCTCTGAATACAAACTGTCTGTGAAATTTGCTAAGTCTACCATGCACAAAGTAAAGTGAATTTTCTACAGATTAAATTAGGACGTTAAAAATCTAGCATCATCCATTCAATCACAAAACGCCTTCCATCAATAATTCAAACAGGGTAAAATAAAATTGTTCACGAAATAAATAAATACACACGCAATGCTACTTGCTGCCCTTTTCCTCAGGGGGTCGCTGAAGAAGATCACGGTATGCCATCAACGCGTCCCGTAGAGCCACAGATATTGAGGCGTCCACACCAGGCAGCCCAACAATGGCAACAAGGTCTGGGTAGATACCGATTATGTGTTCCCAAGTACCACCTGCAACTGTATCATAGAAAACCTGTACTTTTAAAGGAATAACTATTCACGGCAGGGAGCATTATACGAACGGCAGATATGTTTTACCTCTTGTGGGATCCGCAGCCTTAAGGTTTTCAATTAGTGAAGCGATAGCTCGTAGTACAAAATTCATTTCCGCTAGCCGATGTCTGTGGCAATAAATTACATGGGAAATCTTAATGAACATTCTGATCCTCTTAAAGTAATTTTTAAATTCAAGTTAAAATCGTTTGACTAGTGTATTTAAAGTTAATCATACCGCTGGATGGGAATATGAGAGTTGTGATTCACGTAATCCTTATAATTGAGCAATATATTTTGGAATCGCTGCAGCAAAGCTAGGACGGCGATTTTCTTTCCGTCATCCCCACTTTGCATCTCCACAATCTCGGAAACATTGCTCGGGCCCTTGAGCACGAACTCAAGGAGAGAAGAGAAACAAAATCGGACAAATTCCTCTCGCTCTGATACATTAATACCATCTAAAAGAATGCACAAAAAGTTATATAAGATTCATCCAGACATGATTTGAGGTGTGCAATTGTACCATCAAACCTGTAGTCAATGTACCGTATTCATTGATACATGATCCTCGATGGAATATTTTCACAACTTCAATCAAAAAAGGGGCAGGAAGGAATCCATCATTCTTAAAAACTAACTCTTTGAGAAGAGTGACCATACGAACATCCATTTTCTCATCCTTCCATGCCTTTTTCGTCATCCATTCACCATTCCCAGCAAAGAAAAGAAAGTCCTGAGCACACTTGGCTAATTCTTCCCAAAACTCTGGACTTTTTGGTTTCCGCTCCACCATCAAAGGGATTGCAAGAAAGTATTGGGAGGCACATTCTCTCCATGCACCTTCTGCATTCTGAAACCGGGAGGACAGTATTGGACGAAAACTCTGTGAAAAAGGAAGAAGGGTTATTAAGATATTTTACATGAACTGTTAACTTTTGCCATACTCATCGAAGGCTAAATCATAATTAGGAGAAATGTGCCCACCCTTAAGCAATGGCAGAACATGTCGGACTCCAGGACAAACTTCTCATTACATATTCCCTCTAAAACAGTTAGGGATCGCTTCAGGCACTTGACACCAAACTCCATGCAGTTGGGAATCACGCCTTCCTATATAAATTCCGAACGTCAAAGACTATAAATTTTCCGCACACAACATGATGAATCAGTATTTTAATGTGTTTCAATATGTACCAGTGGGATGACCTTTATGTTAGAACTATGACGAACTGCATGAGCACCAAAATCTATTAGTTGTACGATAACAGGTGGGAGAAGAATCCGTAACTGCGGGTTGCCATCCGCTTCCTGTTTGCATAAAAAATATAATGTTATATAAGAAACTACAATGTACAAAGTTAAAAATATAAATACTTTAAATGCTATTCGAGTTACTTAATCGATTATTTGCTAACCTTAATTATTAAGTCGTATGAATTATGTATCTGATCCTGCAGAGGAGTCATTCCACTATCGCTAGAGGAGAAGATAATGGAAGATGCTCCATCAGCGGTCAGTGGTACAAGAAGGCATTTTGAGAAAACCTTGTTTATTATGTCAATGTCGTCCAGGCTTAATCTATTAAAATAATTCAAATATTAATTCATGTATTTAAATACGGTTTAAAGATCAATGAAATAATTTTTGGCGCAAATACTTACTTCAGTTTCAAGGCCGGAAATAAATACTGGAAAATGGTAACATAGGCAGTGAGGAAATGCTGATGGGCTCCATGCTCACATATCACCTTTTTTCCGATATCACAATATACCAACCAGCTTCTTGTCCACATATCCTCTGGTTCTATTTTAAATCCAACAAATACGTGGGTTATCACTACCAATTAAGCACAATTATTTACCAAATTATGAGGAAGTGGTAAAAAAAATTGCTAGGTTTTCACACACCTGTTCCTTCAAAATCCTGCGGTGCTACAAGGGACTCCTGGAATGACTTTAAAGCTGCTAAGGAAACTTCTTCGTTACTACTCATTGCACCGTTTTGCATAAATTGAAGAAAAAAGAACCAAGCTTTGGGAAAGTCCTTAATTTCTA
The DNA here is from genome assembly GCA_034700485.1 of Pseudosinella alba. Taxonomy (NCBI): domain Eukaryota; kingdom Metazoa; phylum Arthropoda; class Collembola; order Entomobryomorpha; family Entomobryidae; genus Pseudosinella; species Pseudosinella alba. The sequence continues at coordinate 4,643 of JAQIXQ010002438.1, read as the reverse complement.
GCAGGTTTTGCCTCTTCACAGAGAAAATCTTAGCGATCCCACTTAAAACCAGAACCTGCAAATCATTGACATTTTCATATTGTTCCTATATAATTCACCCTGAAAAACGTCGGATTTAATTATTAAGGCTAAAGTGTAAGACCTGAGTTTCAGCCCATTGCTTCTGTGCCGTGTTCCGCGTGTGGTGAATCAGCAGAGAATTCTGAGCATCGACTTTTTCACAACTAGCATTTTTCCAAGATGTCTCCACAGTTTCCAGTAGTGGAAATAGGACCTAAACATATTCAATATTGTTTTCAAAAAAATTCTTCGAAGTCAAATTACGATCATACAAATTACAAATAAAATATATCTTTATACATGGAAAATATAATTGCTAATTTCTTTACCTGCCACATCACCGAATCCCAAGAGTAACAGTTCAAGATTACAGAATGGGCAGAGATTGTGGAGAATAGCGTCTGTCCGGCAGATTTTCTGACTGCTGGCCTTTCATCAATACAAAGCTCACCAAGACGCTGATATATTCCTAGCCATAGTCGATCAAATTGTGGGATTTCTGATACCCCCGGGAAATCAGGGAACACAGAAATATCTGGCGTCAGATTTTCCAGAATTCTGGTCCGATTTTGATATAGGAAGTCCGCAATGTTCCACTGAAAAAAAAAAACATTCCATCATAGAGATCCTGTGGTGTTGGTAATTTAAACTGTAAATATTACTTTGTTATCTATACCATTAGTCCAATTGCACTTAAAGCCACATTTAACTCTTGCTTCTGTCTTGCAAATTTAGCCACCGTATCGATGGCGTGAGGAATGCAACCACAGGGTAACACCGGTAAATAGTCTGTAACGACTAGCTGCAGGCACTGAAATGCTGTCCTTACCAATCCTTCACTGAAAATACAAGTACCCTTATTAAATTAATTGCATGTTATTTTCTACACACAGTAAATAATTGCATGACTGTGAAGTAACTGAAACGTACCTATGATTTTCATAAATATCTCCCAATATGTTGATGGCTAGTGGCCACGAGCTTTTCAGTTTGTCGCCTTTGCAGTGAAGTATTTGACTCAATGCCATCAACTGCTTGCTTCTAACATCATTGTGTGGGATGGATGACAGCTCACAAAGTGGTGACAGTAAAAGTTGGTGAACTTTTTCATCTTCCGTGTCCTCGTGTAATAATGCAGACCTCACTAGGTAAGTAATTGCTTCGGAACCCCACTCCCTCATTCGTATGTGGGGATGACGACACACTTCAAGCAAGTGATTTGTTAGAGGACGCCAGTATATCTCAACTCTGTCCAGGTTTACTAGACCGATCTCTAAAAGTTTGGCGACGGCAAAAAGTGATGGCTCCTGTAATACAAGCCCACATTTTATTGCAATACTTACTAAATTCATATTCACATTATAATTTTGTGGACTTCAATACGAATACATAAAATACTAAATTTAAAGACTTACTCGGTTAGAATAAGCAATTTCCATTGCTTCCTGTGATAAATTAGTAAGTGCGTTAATAACGTGATGCAGGCTAACATCATCAAGTGTTACACTAGTTTCAATCAGTCTCATTGCTCCATGAGAAAGACAGCTCACGAAGTCCACCACGACACCCATCACACCACCACTGGAACCCACGGATCCATTTGTCCCCTTCAGTGGCTTCCTATTCCCAAGTTTTTCAGAGGCCGTGACACTAAGCTCAGTTACCCCTGCACTGAAGCCACTAGCGGTACTGTTAATACTGGAGGTTTGACTGTCATATCCGCTACTAGGTAAAGAGGTATTGGACTGTTTCCCTTCCGCTGCAGGCTTCCCTGACGGATGTGACACGATAAAATCAGTTGATGATTTCGATACAATCCCACAGACCCAGCAAAGGTGTTGCAACGTTGTTAAAACAGTGAGCCAAGACGTAAGCAGGATCGCTCCAGATTCCAGACATAGACGTAAGACTGAATGAGTAACTAGAAGGTTTTTCTTCGTGAGCATCACAGGAGTTGACTGTAAACCTATAGAAGGGATGGGGTAGTAAATCGATTATTACATGATTTTATCATTTTGGGGCGGTTGGACCCGTGATAATACTTTTATTTAATCTAATTTCAAATGGCATAATCAACTTACTTGGAGGGAGGGCAAGAGATGGCACAACACTAGTTCCAACATGAACAACTTGCTGCTTCCCGTTATCCATTTCAGAATAACTGATAGGGTGAGGACTCTCTCCATGACCTGTGTGAAATAAAACACGATACCTTGTTACTTGGTTCAAGTCAAATGTTAAGAAAAAGTAAAGAAAACAAGAAATCCATAACAAACTCATTGCATTACCTATTGTCCCTTTGAGAACAGCATAACCATAGTGAGGGGGTAACGTAGCCACGCACAATGATAGCACAGTAGCTTCCCTGCATTGCTGCAAGGACACTTTTCCGCTCAGTGTTGCTAAATCAACCAAACGCTCACAAATTGACTCCGTAATACTATCGTCAATGCTGTCAAATAAATTATTGTACCAAATTAATAACTTAAGTGATAAATGAACAGAAGACCTTATGATAGACTATTTATCTAGATGAAGGTTTAAACAAACCTGGCTTCCAAAAGTAAATTTAAAGCTGCCAGTAAACCCGGCCAACTAGAAGATAGGAGCTGCTTTAAGACTTCTGCTTCTATACGAAAAGTTCATACAAAGAGATTATCAATGATTATCAATAGTCATCATTAACTACAAATCTATGAGCCTTCTACCTTCCTTCTTATTACCTTCTTGCTGTCCCTCTTGAATATCTTTGTCAATATGTACCAAACTCAGAACAAAGTCAGAAAGGCACGCAAAAGATATTGCAACTCCGTACGACTCACTTGTTGCAAAGGCAGGAGGTTCTTGCTTATCGGTAAGTTCCATCCTGTAACATGATGAATCGTAAACTTTAGTCCAGGTAATACAATATAAAAACACTGCGCATTATACGCATGGTTTGTAACTACAAATCTTACAATTGGGGTTTCGGTGTTGATGGTTGATACACTTGAACTAATGGAACTAAGCTCCCACGAAAATAAAACCCAATTGTTGAGGAATCATTAGCGTTATTAGCTGGACCGTTTGGAGGATTCGTAGTGGCATTAGTATTTGATACGCCCCCTGCTGCCGGAGCGCCTAGGGAAACTGCCATGGCGCCAACAGGGTTCGCAAATACGGACTGAACATATGCTCCAAGAGCATTGACCATGTCCTAGATAATAAATAAAATAACCGAGTTAGTCAGACAATCATTACTATTATTAATAGTTGACAATAACGAAAGATGCTCCCTCCCTTTTAGTATAATTTTTACCTTGCATATATTTGTTGCATGTGGCTTCAAATCGTATGAGCGACAAAATTTTGATAAATGCTGAGGGGACGTAATCAGCTTGTGTAGAACTTCTAGGGCTAAGCAACGCTGCCACGTGGGCTTATCAGGGTCTAAAAACCGAACGAGGAGGGATAGGAAAATCTCACATTCTGTCACTAATAAGGTGTAGTACTTGTTGATTAGAATATCCACAATTCTGAGCAATCGAACGGACGTCGGATAGAAGGGCTTGTCTAGCAAAAGGTCGCCTGCACCTGTTTGGCCTTGCTGAGCTTGTGTGGCTTTAAATTTGGCGTTAGGGGAGAATAATTTTATCACCATTGCACATACTCTCTCCTTCAGTAATAAGCCAAATTTTTCGTACTGTAATAGAAACAACCGTGACACAAAAAAAAATTATTACCTAATTTGACCTAGTTGATTTAAAATAAATAAGAAATGGCAAATACAGTAGAAATTCGAACCTTAACAAATACAAATGGAAACCGGAATAGAATTGTTTCCAAAAGTTCCAATCCAAATGAACGGAACATCTCAGAAATTCCCATCAGCCATACCGGTTTCTCACCATTAACTAGAAATATAAGGTCCTGGAATAGTGAATACGCGTCCGCAGCTTCCGCGCCAAGGTCTCCATCTGAAAGGTACATTAGGTACATGATAAGCAAACCAAATCAGGTTTTGATATGCATTGGTATATGCAGGTATTTTATCACGGCAATAATAATTAATAGTTATAACTTATAACCCACCTGGACTAACTGGACTATCCTTATCAATTCTCTCAAAAACTAATGAAACGAGCTGCCGGACTGTAGCTCCGGCTGCATGTGCCGTGGTTATATCTTTGGAAAAATGAAGACGAAAACAGAGGACCAAACATTTTGCCAGGATGTCACCCTTAACAATGTTATTTGTGGTGAGGAGGAGGGTGACGATTTGTAACACTTTGATTTCTTCAATCCCACATTCCAGGAGGACAACCACGGTCTCGTATATCGATCTGGCCCCCTTCACGTCTACAAAGCCGCCAGTGATGAGCTTTTGAATTGAGTGCAAGCACAGCTAAAGAAAAAAAATAAATAAAACGGGATTAGCATGGGCAATTAATTAGCTAAATAATTTTATTTCGCAGCATTATCGCAAACTATCCTGTTGGTCTTTCGTATAATAATTGACTAATGACAAATGACGTAATGACTCACTCTGACTATTTTGGGATCCTTCGTGTCACATCCTTGGATCACAGGGTAAAGGGCCTGAT